>VMBQ01004727.1:0-16083 GCA_007657795.1 Dreissena rostriformis
ATAGCCCCCATTACCAATGGTAATGGGGGTATAAATATGTGTTTTGTGGCTTGAAGGAAATAGTCAAGAGGAATATATCCATGTTTCCTGGTACAGTTGTGTGATAATGTGATACAGTCATTAGCACATGTCTGTGCTGGGAAACAAGGTTTTAACATCTTCAAAATGCTTTGATAAATAACTTCCCATTTTCCATCAACCATTGATGTGAACATTTGTTAAGAATCACGATCACAGTAATGTTTGGTGCAAACTATTACTGAACATAACTACATCCATGTGAACTGAAGCTATAAGAAACACACAGAGAATGAACATTATTTGAATTGTAGATTGAAGGAAAATACAGACAATAGGCAATAGGAACATATCCATGTTTCTGGGTACAGTTGTGTGATTATGTGGTATAGCCATTAGCACATGGCTGTGCTGGAAAATATGGTGTTCATAGATTCAAAACTGGTTTCTAATTTATTTATTATTTTCCATCAAACAGTAGTTTGAAAATGTTGGAAGTAGCATGATCATAGTTATGTTGGTGAACCAGATAGTGTCTTTCAAAATGCAGTCCTATTTCACACCATATTTTCCATCTAACACTGCTGTGAACATTTTAGAAAGAGCATGATCACAGTGATGTTTGGTGAAAAATATTACTAAATCATCAACCTTCAACAAACATGACTATACATAGGTGAACTGTAGTTAAAAGGAAAATCTCATAATTAAAAATATGTGCCCGCCCGCCGACATTCACCAATCTAATAACCAGTTTTTTCCTTCGGAAAACCTAGTTAAAAACAGACAAAGAGCAATAATTCTGCAAAATCTCATTACAGCCAAATTTCTTTTTCTCACGATCAATAACACATTCAGGTTGAACCTCTCAGCAAAACTCAGCCAGTATTTAAAAAAGAGTTGAACAAAGTGCCAAATTATCACAAGATACGCCCGTTCAAAGATTTTGGACACCATGCTTAATGCTTGAAATGCACTAAGTGACCTCGTGACTTTTTTTTGACCCGACATGACCCATATTAGAACTTGACCTAGATATTGTCAAGATACAACTTCTGACAAAGTTTGGTGAAATTCGGATGAAAACTATTTGAATTAGAGAGCGGACACTGCTGTGGACGCCGCCGCGCTTGCCCACCACCCGCCGCCCGCCTGCCAAGGGTGAAACTATTAAACGTCCCGTTTTGAAAAAACGGGTGTATGAAAAGGAACCTGTGTTTCTTGGCATAGCTATGTGATAATGTGATACAGTCATTAGCACATGCCTATTCTAAAAAATATGGTGTTCACATCTTCAAAATACCTTGCAGTTAAATTTCCGATTTTCCATCAAACACTGCTTACAAAATGTTCAAAGTTGTGGGTCCAGGTACTTACTTTGGTATTCCATCTACATTGTGCATCCGGCCCAGCCTCTCCAACATATCCTCACTGTGAACATGGAAAACACACAATGTTTTATGTTTGAGTCTCACTCTGGGAAAACTGGGCTAAATGCATGAGCGTGACGTATCGTACCAGATTAGTCTGTGCAGTCCACACAGGCTAATCAGGGACGACACTTTCTCCTTCTATGGAAGTTTATGTTAAGAGGAAGTTTCTTCTAAACGAAAATCTAATTTAAACTGACATGCCTGTGCAGAATGCACAGGCTAATCTGGGATGACACATTATGTACATGCATTTAGCAAAGTTTTCCCACAACTAGGTTTGTTTGTTCAATTCCATGTGTGGATGCATATTTCACTTTCATAGAGAATACAACATAATTGTGGAATTAAGAAATAAGTTTATTTTATTAGAAATATGAGAAGTGGTTTTAAGACTTGTCAAATTAAATGTTTATTAAACATTCACATAGTTAATGTGATAACTTACTTCATTCAGGTACTTTAACACTGGAAAAATAAAACTGATTGTGGTAACAAATAAAAAATATAAATATAATAATTAGTTTAATTAATGATAAAAAAAAATGCAATCAGACTTACGATGGTCCATTTCCACCATCACCGAAACCAAACAAGAAGGCACTCTTGTTGGATCGACCCTTGTCCTTGAAATTGTTGGCTGTCCTGAGAACCTTGAAAGACATTAAAGTTATTGACCCATTTCTACTGTGTTTAAAAAAAATAGCCTTGCTCTTGGAAAATTAGGTTTAATGCATGTGTGCACAGTGTTGTCACAGATTAGCCTGTGCATGTGTGTACAGTGTTGTCACAGATTAGCCTGTGCATGTGTGCACAGTGTTGTCACAGATTAGCCTGTGCATGTGTGTACAGTGTTGTCACAGATTAGCCTGTACATGTGTGCACAGTGTTGTCACAGATTAGCCTGTGCATGTGTACACAGTGTTGTCACAGATTAGCCTGTGCATGTGTGCACAGTGTTGTCACAGATTAGCCTGTGCATGTGTGCACAGTGTTGTCACAGATTAGCCTGTGCATGTGTGAACAGTGTTGTCACAGATTAACCTGTGCATGTGTGCACAGTGTTGTCACAGATTAGCCTGTGCATGTGTGAACAGTGTTGTCACAGATTAGCCTGTGCATGTGTGTACAGTGTTGTCACAGATTAGCCTGTGCATGTGTGTACAGTGTTGTCACAGATTAGCCTGTGCATGTGTNTTTGTGTTTACAGTCAGACAGACAGACAGACTTGGTGAAATCAACATAAATCGTATACTTTCATGCATAAAGTAAAACATAAATAAAATATGAAGAAGAAAAATTCACAGAAAATGAGCATTACTGTTACTTTCAGATCTAGTTGCCTGAAACAACTACCCATTAATTACTGTTTTTGGTTTTTGTGAGACTATTTCGAGTATATTTGCTATTTTACACTGACCAAATACTTACTGCTACGTTTTATGTTGTGCATATAATATTTACCATAACACTTCCTTTTAATGACCTCAGTGCAATACAAAAATGTTCTTTTGCAACATCAATATAACAGTTTACAAACGTGATTTTCAAAACATTCACACAATTATTTGTTAAACTTAAATCAGAAAACAATGTGCCAGTATTATGCATGAAAGAAATTTTCTGGGACAGAAGCTCATAATCACATAGGCTAATTAATCTGTTTGTATCTCTTACAAAGACATGGCATGGGAAACCTCAGTATTCTCTTACAAATAGAAGCAACTGACAGAAGCGCATCTTGCACTCATCCAAAACAATTTAAACGCTTTTGTTATCAACATCATTAATGACATAAGCATTTAAAAATGTCTCCATGAACATGTATTTAAATCATCATTTTCACAATTTCTAAAAGTTTGTTACTCCATGCACTGCTGTTGCCAATGTTGTCAACCTCATAACTGTCACCATCACAATCACCATCACCCTCCTCCTCCTCATCATCATCAACATCATTATAATCATCCATCTCCTCAAACTCATCATCATTATCATCCACCTATCTCTTTCATCTCATATAAGCCACCAGAGGGGTAAGTGGGGAAGGGTGTAAGCAAGAGATACTTACCTCTTGCACTGTTCCCTTCATCTCATACGAGTCCCCAGGGGGGAAGTGTGCCAGAACAGCATCACTGCTGATCCCCTCCCACCAAAACGTGTGATGCTGCAATAGCACAGAAAGCAATGCATGAGGGTGTTAAAGGAAAGCGGTACAAGAGCGTCCATGTGAGGGTTAACTTATCATGGTGGGAAAGGGTTTATGAAGCAACATATTTCTTAAGCATGCACAATAAAACGCTGCCCACATAATGGTATTCACAGAGGACTGAGCCCTAAAAATGGCACAAAAGCTCATGTTTGTTTCACCAGCCCAGGGTAGGCTACATTCCACTAGCCTAATCCTGAGGGTGTCACATGAGGTCTCTATTATACAAGCACCTCTTCCACTCGTCCCTCCATTCTGTAGAGGTCACCAGGAGGGAAATGACTCAACACCACACTGTTGTCAATACCTTCCCACCAAAATGTGTGGTGCTGCAAACCAGAACCCACTTGCATACTTTATATACATGTATACAGGTTCATATACACTGTTGAAACCAATCAGTCATGTAATATTCCTTACTTGAGCCGCATCGTTCCAAAATGGGTCTTAAGCAATATGCTGCCAGCGCTTCAAACCAGCTTGCACATTTGTGCAGTCTTGTGAGGAGCTACACGGGCCACTAATGAGACTATCAAACCTTGCGTGACCGCACAGCAGACTGCGAGAATTTACAGGCTGGGTTGGAGCGACACTGGCCGTATATGGCAAATGATGCGGCTCACTAATCACTTAATACAATCATTATGAATATCCTAATCTTAAAAATGTAAATGACACAAATTTGAGCATTTTAAATGGCTGCTTTTCATGACTGACAATTAACCTGAAAACATAGTGGTGAAAGTCGCTAAAATGAAGTCAACTCATTGCACAACTCTCAGGATTTATCCATGGATTTTGGTCAAAGGAGGTTGTTGGTGATAATTTGTTATTTAACATTTCACCGTTAATGATGCATTTACAGCCCAGACATAATCAGACAGACAGAGCTTTCACCAAACTATTTATCTGCTATATTCTGTGCCGCGTTCTGGGAAAACTGGGCTACATGCATGTGCATAAAGTGTTGTCCAGATTAGCCTGTGCAGTCTGCACAGGCTAATCAGGGACTACACTTTCTGCTTTTATGGTATTTTTCTTTTAAAGTAAGGCTCTTCTTAATTAAACAAAAATTCAGTTTTAGGTGGAAAGTGTCGTCCCAGATAAACCTGTGCACAGGCTAATCTGGGACAACACTTAACGCACGTGCATAAAGCCCAGGTTTCCAAAAACAATGCGAATTCCGATCGTCGTCATAAGCAAACTCACGGGGAACTTGTTGACGAGACTCCAGCTCATCTTCTGGGTCAGGAAGCGGGATATCCCACAATGCCTCATGATCTGTGGCAGCTGACCGGAATAGCCGAATGTGTCCGGCAACCAGAACTGGAAACATGAGAGTGCCATCTTCACAAAATACGCCCAAGCCTTTTTGTGACCATTTTAGGACAAAAAGTGTCTGGCTTAAATTGGGGAAATCACGACTTAAGCATTTGCAAATAAAGAAGAAACCTTATCACGCAATAGAATGTATGAAGAACAATTAACAATTTGAAATCATGTATGTGCAATCTCAAGTTAGTTCTGCATGTACTCTACCTACACACAAAATGTCACCATAATATCTGTACCAAACTAAAGTCATTGAGCAGAAACTATTTTCCAATTTTAATCAACAGTGACCTTGACATGTTCCCCACTGGCCCGAAATGCATACCCAAGCTAAGTCTACATGGCAGCAACACACACACACAATTTCAGTGCGATACCTCCATCCATTCTAAAGTTATTCTGTGAAAAGTGTTTTTCTGTATTAAGTATCAGTGACTTGACTTTAACAATTTCAGTGCAACACCTCCTTCCAAACCAAAGTTATTGGGCAGAAACCATTATTATATATTTAGTTACAATGACCTTGACCTTAGTAGCCCCATGTGCAATCCAAAGCTAGGTCTTCAAAGTTAAGGCATTGATTCGAAACTATAATGACCTCATCCTTGATCCCACTAGCTCTAAATACAATCCCAAGCTAGGTCTCCATTCAAGCCTGCTATACCCGAATTCTCATAAAGATTAGTTAATGCAAACTAAAGTTCTTTACCAAAAACCACCTACTAGAGAGAAGACAACATTACTTTGGCATATTTGGGATTATTCAAGGGCCGTAATGCAAGTTCTTCACACAATTTGGCTGTTATTTGTGGAGATTATATGCCCACAAACATTACCAAGTTTAATGATCATCCTATGTAAACTATTGGAGTTGGAGAGTTAAGGTTAATTTGGCAATGTTGTTCTAAATCAAGGGCCATAATTCAGAAGTATTTCATATCATCTGGCTAATTATTTAACTATGAGAAATATCATGCCCATACAAATGTTATAACCAAGTTTAATGATGATCCGATTCAGACTGTTAGAGTTATTGAGCGGACATTGTTCTCCTGGACGCCAAAACCACAGGTGTTCCTATAATTTGCACTGTTGTCTTAAAGCAGTCGTATAAACAAGATTTGCAAGTTGTTTGTCTGGGTTTTATGGCAACACAACACTGTGAGGTCATGTTGTGCTTTTTTATGCATGGAACTTCTGCAGATGCATGACATAATACACATTCTCCAGCAATGCCCATATGGTTAAAAAACAACAATAAAAGAATGTTTTAGGTGTGTTTGGTATCTTGTTGTTTTTTTTATATCAGCTTACACTGACATTGCAGTGACCAATACATGCAATTCAAGATTACATATGAAAAAGACCAGTATCTACAGACTTAAACCTGCTACTTACCTCTTTGCATTTAATGCCAAACTCCTTTTGGAAGAAGCGTTGTCCATACAGGAACTGTCTTACACACGCCTCTCCACCGGGGATCAGACCATCCTGTAATACAAACATTCACCAGTACCGTCTAGTAATGGAACATTCAACAACATGCACAACTGTATAGCATACTAGCAATTATAACACACTAGAATTTATACAAGTTATGCAATAAGTTCATTTTCACACCATTTTCCCGAAAGACCATGCTAGACTATAAAGGTAAATTTAATCTGACAGTGAGTGAAAAAAGCGTTTTTGAAAGTTTCAGCATTAAATGGTCATAAAGAACATGTGTTGTCCGGAAATTATTTCACAATGACATATGAGATCAGTTTATCAACAAATAAGTATGGTATACAAATCATATCAGTTTGACAATCAGACACATAACTTTCTTAATGCAACAGCAAGGACTAGACCGTAGGTTCAACTTGTGAACATTAAGAAATCAACAGAACTTGAAGTTTAGAATCACCACTGTGACAGGGCCTTAACCCTTTGCATGCTGGGAAATTTGTCGTCTGCTAAAATGTTGTCTGCTAAATTTCTAAAATTAGCACTTTCTTCGATTTTTTTTCAAAGAATACTATCAGAATAGCAAACAGTTTGGATCCTGATGAGACGCCACGTTCTGTGGCGTCTCATCTGGATCCAAACTGTTTGCAAAGGCCCTCAAACTCCGGTTCCAGCGCTCAAAGGGTTAAAACGCTTTTATTTGATACTCATTCTGGGAAAACTGGGCTTAATTTATGTGTGTATAGCGTCATCCAAGATAAGATGTGCAGTCCCCACAGGCTAATCAGGGAAGACACCAACTAAACCAAATTTTCGTTAAGAAGACTTTAATTTAAAGGAAAAATTTCATACAAGCGGAAAGTGTCATCCCTGATTAGCCTGTGATGACTGCATATGTTTATCTTGGACGACACTTTACGTACATGCATCAAGCCCAGTTTTCCCAGAATGAGGCTCATTTACGTACCATCTCCACCCATGTTCCTCCCACGGGTATGAATCTGCCCTGCGCGATGTACTTCTTTATGTCAGCATACAGCAGTGGGTACTGTTCCTTCACCCACTCATACTGCTGAGCCTGGGGAGAAAATCGCAAACATTGAAAGCGGGGTTTAATGCTTGTGTGTTAAGTGGCGTCCCAGATTAGCCTGTGCTGTCCGCACAGGCTAATCAGGAACGACACTTTCCGCTTTTATGGATTTTTTGCTTTAAGGAAGTCTAATCTAGTCTATGCTGAAAGTATTGTCCCTGATTAGCATGTGAAGACTGCACATGCTAATCTGGGACAACACTTTACGCACATGCATTTAACCCTGTCTCGTAAAATGAATCTTAAGTATATCAAATATAATCACTCCATTGAGTGATGTACTTCTTCATGTCAGCATACAGGAGTGGGTACTGTTCTTTAACCCATTCATACTGCTGAGCTTTTTGGGAAATCACAAACATGGGGGAATATGGAATATAAATGAGCATCGCTCTTGGAAAACGTGGTTGAATGCATGTGCATAAAGTGCGTCCCAGGTTAGCCTGTGCAGTCTACACAGGCTAATCAGGGACGACAGTTTCCGCCTTAACTGGATTTTTGGCAAGAAGGTACTTAATTTCAATGAAAAAGTCCATTAAAGCGGAAAGAGTCGTCCATGATTAGCCTGTGCTGACTGCACAGGCTAATCTGGGTTGACACTTTAAGCACATGCATTGAGCCCCATTTTCCCAGAGAGAGGTAACAATATATCAAAGGAATCTCCCTTGAGTGATGTACTTCTTCATGGAAGCTTACTGACCTTGACTCAGTTCAGGGATTTCAATAAATAGATTTTTTAAAGGTCAGTTGTTTATAAAATCAGCCATTAGAAATGATAGCTATTCTTAATTGTGTAAACTCTTACAATATCCATTACTATTGATAAATTTTGAGTATGTTAATTAACTTAATGGTGACCTTTTTAAGACCCCAAAATGTTTAATTTAACTAGTCTGCTAAGTGTATACCTGTGAACAGGTGAAAGTGAACTCTGGGTATTTCTCCATCAGTCTGATCGTACAGCTCCAGGATCGCGCACACTTCCTCATGGTCTCACTGTACGGCCACAGCCAGGCTGTAACACACACTGGGCTATGAGGATTATGGTGCAAGGGTTTCTTCATGTTTCGTTTGTGAACAAAGATTTTCAAAATCACACTGGAAGATAATGTAATAATGCAATCATTTATTCTATGTAAAGAAATATTTTATGGAAAACATCGAAAAAAGGACATCAACAATGATAACCATTATTCTTCTAATTATTCTTTATTGAATAAAAGTAATTTGATGTTAAAAAGTGCACATCTGACACCAGAGGAACATGTTCGCAACATAAAGTTAAGTTATGGTCACATAAACAAATATATAAATGGTGCACTAGAATGTTAAGTTAATACCTTGAACAAATCTACAGCTCAAGGGTTGAGTGTAAAGCTGTTGTATTAATACGATTTCTCATTAAAAAATTGATATACATGCAAAGAAATAAGTCTATGAGAACATTCTTTACATTAGAAATATATCTTAGCTAAAGAGAGTACCAACAACCAAATGCCACTTCAAACATTATGACAAGACTGAATATATCAAATATCATGGAGCCAGCAGGTTCAGGGAAAACTCAACTTAGTCCATGTGCATTAAGTGTCATCCCAGATTAGCCTGTGCAGTCCACAAAGACTAATCAGGGGCGACACTTTCCGCATTTATGGAATTTTTCGTTTAAAGTCAGTCTCTTCTAAACAAAAAACCAGTCTAGGCGGAAAGTGTAGTTCCTGATAAGCCTGTGCAGACTTCACAGGCTAATCTGGGATGACACTTAACACACATGCATTACGCACAGTTTTCCTATAACGAGGCACCAAGGGACCCATACCAGTATCAATGTGCGCGTGTCCCATGGCATAACAGGTGTGCTGGCTGTCTCCATTCTTCTGATTCAGAAACCCTGCAGCAATCTTGTGGCACCTTGCATAACAGACAGACAGTGTGCACATGTATTAGAGGTGTGCTACCCAGGTAGCATTAACCCTTTGAGCGCTGGAACCGGATTTTGAAGGCCTTTGCAAACAGTTTGGATCTAGATGAGACGCCACAGAACGTGGCATCTCATCAGGATCCAAACTGTTTGCTATTCTGTTAGTATTCTTTGAAAAAAAATCGTAGAAAATGCTAATTTTAGAAATTCAGCAGACGACATTTTAGCAGACGACAAATTTCCCAGCATGCAAAGGGTTAAAATACTATGAGCGTCGCTCTGGAAAACTGGGGCTTAATGCATGCACACAGGATAATCAGGGATGACGCTTTCCACCCAAATTTTATTTTTGCTAAGAAAAGACCACCTTTAAACAAAAAATAAAATAAAAGTGGAAAGTGTTGTCCCTGATTTGTGTCAGCCAACTGTACAGGCTAATCTGGGACGACACTTTACACACATGCAAAAAGCCTCGTTTTCCCAGAGTGAGGTTCATATGAATTATATATGATATTGGTACATATCATGTAATATCATAAGACAAAGCAGGTCAAATAATTTAGAAAAAAAGGACAAATTGGAACTTGGTCATTCACTTCAGTTTATTGAAATGTTCAGGCTGGTAAATGTTGAATAGCCTATTCAGATAATAACAAGTACAAAACATTTTAAGTGGGGATCAATGGGTCACAAAATTGAAGAAAATCAAAACAACTTCAAGGCATTTGATTGTAGGAATAGAACATTGTTTGCCAATTGTTTCAAAATTAAGACAGTGATATCCGCCCATTTTTTTAAAATAATTATTTGAGGAAACCCACCCACCTCATGGTCATGAAAATTGGCATGCCAAGTTTGTATATAAAGCAAACTGATTGAAATGGTAACATAGAGGATATTTTTATTTTGTAATTTGCTTATTCATAGTTTTCAAGTCCAAGTTTTATTAAGATAAATAACTCATCTTCATACCGTTCAAATGAGTCTGTGTTGAAGACATCGCAGGCGTTGATCATGCTGTTCACAGTGTACAGGGCCTCGTAGCCTCTCCCACTCTCCTCGGGCAAATGCTGCAATCATTGTGTAACTATGAGCCTCGTTCTGGGAAAATTTTGGGCTAAATGCATGTGTGATTACTGTCGTCCCAGATAAGCCTGTGAAGTCCGCACAGGCTAAATCAGGGACGACACTTTCCACCTAAATTGGATTTTTGCTAAGAAGAGACTTCATATAAACGAAAAATGTCATAAAAGCGGAAAGTGTCGTCCCTGATTAGCCTGTGCGGACTGCACAGGCTAATCTGGGACGACACTTTACGCACATGCAATATGCCCAGTTTTCTCAGAACGTGACACATATTACTGGATTTTTGTTTACAAGAGACTTCCTTTAAATGAAAAATTCTATACAAGTCAAAAGGTCATCCCTGATTGGCCTGTGCGGACTGCACAGGTTTATCTGGGACGACACTTAACACACGCATAAAATTGTGTAGCATGAACTTTTTTATGAGTGAAGGTGGATTTAAGCGCTTCACATTAGTATTTTACGCTATTTACCCCTTTTAATTTGCGAATTACTTAACAAATGCCAGTTGAAATACTCCCAAATCACCCCAAATACGCACATTGAAACTAACTTGTTTTATGTGAACCTTTGTGATAACTAGTTCATAGTTTCTCAACTATGATCAAAATACCCTCAAAATGTGGTGCATTTAGGCACTACTACCATTATTCCACATAACACCAGTACATATATCCCAACATTACGACAAAGGAATAAGGTAAAAAAAGTCCTTCATACAAACAAAACACAGGTCATAACTTAAAACATCTTCCCATGTTAAAACCTGAAAACATTGCAAGAAACTTCCCTCCCCTACCTTGGCCATGTCATGTAGCATCTCCACCTCTCTGAGCAGGTTGTACACCCTACGGTCAAACACTGCCACCTCACAGGTCGACAGCGTGAACTGCTTGTTGGGGTTAGGAGCGGTTATCATACCATTGTCCCCTGCACCAAACATACCATTGCAGGCCATCTCTATGTACACTGTGTAACTGAAATTTGGCAATAAAATCTAAATGTCTGAATGCATTTGTTTGTATTTTTTGTTAACATTATGTCATTCATACCATAGTCAATTAAATGTAATAGTTAATCCTTACTGCCTTCACAATGATTATGTTTCTTCTTTTTAAAATTGTGTTGCTCTCTGCTCCTATTTTGTTTTGAAGTTTCATTGAATTTACACACATAAATATATATTGTATTATTGATTTGGTTATCATTATAGTATACTGACACGTGACATTACTTTATTTATGATTGTATGCATTAATGACACTGTACATATGTATTAGTCTTAAAAAAACTGTCTGTTCAATTCTGTTCTTAACTAATTTACAATTTTTACACTATGGTTAAGTGCATATATGTACTTGTTCTATGCCTGCAACACCATAAGTTAATGACTGTTGTATTTTATCATCATAAATCAGTTAACCTCATCTTTATCGTTTCACACATTCTGTTATTTCAATTATTCATGTTTATTTTTGGTAGTTGCAATGCACTAAATTAACCCTTTCCCTTTTAGAAGCAAAAAGAAAATGGCTATATGCAAACAGCATAAAATCAGAACAGCCTGCAAGTAACTCGCATTCTGTTCAGGTTTTATGCTGTTTGCTGCTCATCAGTATCTTATGGTTGAAAATGAAGTCTTTAAAACTTGAATCTAGTAAGGAAGGTCTCAAATTTAATTGATTTTTTAAGGGACTGCAAACACGTGCAAAGTGCATATCTGAGTGATAAAGGGTCAACTTGCATTGACCGTTATACCTCAGTTTATTTTCCTTCAGACATTCAGTAAGAGGGAAGTCCAGTCTGTCATAGTCTGAGCACAGCCCCTGCAAGTAGAAATAAGGGTGGTTCCATACATGGCAATTGACTGGTAACAAATGAGCCTTGCTCAAGAAAAATTGGGCTGAATGCATTTGCGTAAAGTGTCGTCCCAGATAAATCAGGAACAACACTTTCCGCTTTTAAGGAATTTTTTTTGTTTAAAGGAAGTCTCTTCTTACCAAAAATCGAGTTATGTCGGAAAGTGTTGGCCCTGATTAGCCTGTGGGGACTGCACAAGCTTATCTGAGATGACACTTAATGCACATGCATTAAGCCCAATTTTCCCAGAACAGGGCTCAAATGATTGTCTGATACAAAGTACATGACAACTATTATACAAGGCTATGACAGCATTGCAAACAGTACTCAATTAGTGAAACACTTTACAGATTGTGTATTACCTTCATATTGCCATGTGTTTGTATGCATGTTATGTTTCATAATCAAATCTAATGTATAATGGTGACAGCAGTCTTAAATTTTGTTTTTTAAACATTCAACAGACGCTGGGCCTCTAGTGAACATATCTTGCGCCTAAATGTCACATAGCTCTTCATGTGTATACACAGTTGCAGGATAAATTTTATTGCTATAATCATTGCAGTTTAGCGTACCAAGAGTCCCCTCTTGTGTAACACCAGTAGGGGACCAATAACTGTGTGCAAAAGTAGCTAAATGCTAGGTCAGGGTACATTTAGGAAAATTCTAAGTAACTTTTGCAAGTTTCTTTTCAGTTAACATGATCGTAGCTTTGTGCTTGCAACTTTAACTAATCCTGTCTGTTCAAAATGCTCAACTTTCTTTACTTCCAGCCACTACGAAGTCATATGCTGTTACCTGTACTGGTTTTCCTTGAACCCACACCATGGCCTCTGAGTTTGAGTTCCACCGCAGTCTGACCTCGCGACCTTTCCACGCAATTGGGACCTTGACCTCGACCTTGAACCAATGGGTGGCCCACCTTGGAAATGAAGAGATCCGGGAAACACATAAGTCTAGAAATTGTAAATAAATTCAAGTCTAAAACACCTTTGACTGTACACATTTAAAATGTTAAAGAGTGACAAACTCATGTTTGATTTCAGCCTACTCTTAAGTCTTCCAACAGATAAGTTAAATATATTTATGTTTTACTGAAAGTACTATATTTGAAATATGACTGAAAGCTAGAAAATCATTGCAAAATATGACTTGTATTCTGAGCGCAAGGTTGTAAAACGTTAGGAAAATTGGGTGAATTTGCATGAACGTTTTACAGAATTTAAGTCTTTCCAACAATGAATTGATGTACCAAATTGGGGTAACATAATTTCAAATACAAAAATCACTCAGTTCTCAAATTATTTAAAAACAATGGGATATTGTTCAATTTAAATCTCTATCTGTTGTTTCTGGAGAACTACATTTGAGCTGGAAAAAAAGGGTTTAATGCATGGGCGTTAAGTGTCATCCCAGATTGTGCAAACCGCACAGACTTATCAAGGAAGACACTTCCAGCCTGGACTGTGGGGACTGAACAGGCTTATATGGAACGACATAATGCACATGCATTAAGCCCTGTTTTCTCAGAAAAAAGCTTAGCAGCCGAAATCCTTCAAGCCATTCCTTAGAAACAAGCTTACCAACAAAAACATTTAACCTACCTATAAGGTTTATGTCTAAGTGTAAAATGTTCCCTAATTTTTACAAATTTCACACTAGAGTTAACAAACTTGGCCTTTAGGATTTTTTCAATAGAAGGAATACATGTTTAAGTTTCAAAGAAACCCCTAGTCCCGTTTTTGTGAAACTAGCTTACCAAAAAACTTAAAAGTAACTCGGAAGCCAACATCTGGGCAAGTTGAATACCTGGAGAGTAAACATATAGCCCCTTCCAGTGAAACTGTTAGGGGACTGGGTGTGTTTTTTTTGCCAAAGTTGGGGCTGATATAAGGCCCGATTCGGAATCTCAAAAAGCATCCACTTGTCCAAATTCACTGCCTAAAATTCTAATTGAAGGTTTCCCAAAATAAAAATAAAATATTCAAACAAAATATTCAGCATTCAGTTCATTTCCCTATCCAGCTCTATAAGTTGAATTTAAGTAAATAAAATATGGAAAACATTTGCAATTTCAAATTATTTAAATTATTTGAGCAAAAAACAACAACAGCTATTTCCCAATTTCAGTCAAAATGACGCATTTTTTCCTAATCCAAATGACTCCAGCTTCTACCAAAATTGTGAAAAAACATTGGAACAGATTCTTACGTGGGTCCAAAAGCCTGTCCAACCTTGGCCACTGTGAATGTCTGTCTCACAGCCTCATTATACGGGGTGTACCTTTCCGTAGGGGCTGCCCAGTGGTGTATGGATTCCACTGCACACTTCTCAGGGTACAGTCTGAAAGTTATTAGTGTATTCACTTATGCAGTAAGTTTCCTCCCTACTTTGGGAAGTGTATCTCACACGGGTCAAAACGGAAAAGGTATTGTTATTGTCTTCAATCGAATCGGGAATTTATCTCTCTCTGGGAAAAACTGGATAAAGATAATAAATGAACTTTCATCAAAAGTTGTTGTTGATAAGTTTAGATTGACCACCACAATTTCATTGCTTCTTCAAACATGCAACAGTTGAGTATTGCAAAGATGTGTAGTACACAGTCATAACAGTTGAGATGCAATGCAAGCCACATTAAATTATAGAGCTCCATTTATGTGCATAATGGTGTAGATATATGCTATTTAACTAAATTCAATTCAGATTTTAAATCCCTGTCCTAAAAATATACTAAATGTTATCTATTGATCATGAGTAAAAAAAAAAGAGTACCTTCCCAGAAGATTGACATCAGTGAAGTACAACTTCGATATGAACTTTTCTGCCCTCTCCAGAGTTGTCCTCTTGTGTTTCAATACTCCGGATTCCATGAAGACATTGGTTCCTGTTTCCATGACAAAGTTGGCTGAAAAACATTCATATTACATTGGGCAATACAATGTGTAATTCAATAACATAACAAGCAGCATGGCAATGTCACGAAACCAGGTTTACAACGTTTAAGACATTATTTTAAATAATTGTGCAATCCCAAGCAAGGTATATCCATCCATATGTAAAGAACGAATTGAAAACACAAGCTTTGGGACGTACAGACAAACAGACAAACGCATTGCTTAGGCACCCTCACATCTATATTTTTCAATGGACCAGAACCATTCACAAATTGCATGAGATATATTAAGAACAAATGTTCCATGACAATTGGGTCTAAAATGGCCATTCTAAAGCGTTCACAACCTTTTCTTTTATTTGACACAGTGTCCACATTTTGGTCAATTCTTGACACAGTTTAGACTTAAGCCAAGGTATCATTTAGACAAATGTTCTGACTAGTTTGACTACAAATGGCGCGGCAGAGGCCGACGCATATCCCCACGCCGAATGTTTGACCTAGGTGTGCCCCAGGGTTGGTTATGGGGCCATGCAGTTGAGATTGACCGTATTGTCATAAGAGAAGTTCAGTATCAATTAGAAGTGAATTGGTGTAGAAATGAAGAAATTATAGTAAAAGGCAATTTTGGGTGGGTGTGGTCTATGGGGGCGGGGCGCCCCAGGGTTGGTAATGGGGCCATGCATAGTTGAGATTGACCCTAATGTCATAAGAGAAGTTCAGTATCAATTTGAAGTGAATCCGTGTAGAAATGAAGAAATTATAGTAAAAGGCAATTTTGGGTGGGTGTGG
>VMBQ01004727.1:17859-77364 GCA_007657795.1 Dreissena rostriformis
CAGGGCCAAAACACCCTTTTTGGGGAAGGGGCCTCAGCCTTTTTTTAGGGGAAAAATAGCGCGATTTTTTCTTATTTGGGGAAAATAAGAAATTTGTATTTCATTTGGATAATGGAGTAGATACATGAAATAAATTATATTGGGTGGCCACAAAGTTAGGAAGGTTCAGATACAAACTTGCACTGACTGTGGATTTCGATTGCTTGGTACTTATAGTGTTTTTTTACCAAGGGGACCCGTCCCAATAACAAAAAAAAACAAAAATTTTTTTTTTTTTTTTTTACCCCTTAATTTGAAATTTTTTAGTCCCATTTGGGGAAAAAAAGTGATAATTTCGGTTGGGGAAGCAGCCGATATTCGGCTACTTCAAAGAAGGGTTTTTTGGCCCTGTAAGGGGATAGCAGACCCCTATTGCATTACTGTTAAGTATTATTTTCTTGAATAAGGGGCCAGCAGACCCCTATTGCATTGCTGTAAAGTATTAATTTCCTGAATAAGGGGCTAGCAGACCCCTATTGCATTACAGTCAAGTGATGCAGTAAACTGATATTGGGTGGAAAGTGTTCCTGTAACAAGGAGTTGGAAATTAAGCATGGCTGATATTTATTAAGCCCAGTCGGACTACTATGAGGGCAAAATACTACAGTCCACCAATAATTTTTAATGCCTCAGACTCGGATTGTGTGTATTTTGGCTAAAACTGGAAATAGAATTTTTTCCTGATAAGACAGGGCCCTTGCTACACTTTGGGGGATTGGGCCCGGGGCCCTAAGAGGGGAGAATTTCGCGTCGTTTTGGGTGAAAAGGGGAATTTTAGGAGAGCTTTTCACCAACCATTCAACACTTAAAATTGCTTTATTTTAATGTAATTAACATAAATATACATTTAATCATAGGTTAATAGCATGATACCAGCTGGCAACATAGGTATTAAAGTTTTTGGAGGGGGAAATTTTGAGCTGAAATACGGGAAAAAAGTATACTATTTTAAGGGGGAAATTCGGCCCCAAAAACGGCCAAACGAGGGCCCTGTAAGAGTTTCAGGTGTTCAATTGTTTGCTGTATCAGAATCGATTGCTTTAATGGATCCGAAATCTTGAGTTATGTCATTGTCTTTGGACACTGGGACTTGTGTGCAAAGTTATTTCAAAATCCTGTTGTGCCGGTGCCCAGCCTGTAAAACACGCACGTGTCGTGTGATAGGGAACGAGCGTGTAGTTGGATTGGAACGCGCGTTATGACGCTCTCTCTTGCACTGGATGCGAACGTGAGTGCATGTGTTTTCCCTGAGGTGAGTATTTCCAGGAGGATAAGTGTGTCAGCCTGTGACTGTGAGTCTGTGACTTGTAAGTATAAGCCTGTGCTTGTGTGTGTTGCCCTGGAGGATTAGCATGTGTGTGTTGCCCTGAGGTAAGTATTTCCAGGAGGGTTAGCCCGTGTATGTGAGCCTGTGTATGTGAGCCTGTGTCGGTAAGTATTAGCCTGTGACTGTGTGTGTTATCCCAGGATGATTAGTGGCGTGTAGTTGCAATAATTCAACTCTCAGCTTTATAACCCAATGGGTTGCTGAGAGTTGCAATGCGTCGTCTAATGTCCATGGGTGCAAAATTTAATTTGTTGATTAAATTTTGCACCAATGTTTATGAAGGTGTGCATATGGACTCCCAGAGCCGTCATATCAAAAATCATCATAGGCTCTCAGCGAGTCCGTTTATATGGACTAGCCAACCAGCCAGATAAGACGTTAACTTAATTCAGTATTTTTTCAAAAGGGCATATAAGAAATTATTTTTAAAAAAAACAGTACACTTAGTCTTTATATCAGTTAAAACTGGTTCAATATTTAGTCCGTGTAAACATGTGTAACCTACACATTCGGTTGTTTGTAACCTTTCCATTTTTTAATTCGGCAATTAAATAATACACTTCACAATCTGTTAGCTATAAAACCTTACTTTTCCTAATATTTACACACTTGTCAAAGCTTAAGTCATCACAAAATGGAATGACAACGTAAATATATAGCTTAAATTATCCCATTTTTTACTCTTACCTGACTGAGCGAATGACGTTTACAAAATAATTTTCTTATAATAATCGCAAAAATATAGGCTATTGTCCACTATTATTTTTAAATGGTATAGCTTGTACCTGTCAACGAATTTAGCAATATTCTAATTACAGAATTTATAAACATGCTTTTGTAAATGAAAATTACTTTAATATCTGCCAAATGACCTTGCAAAATACTATGCCTTAAATGCCTATTGAAAGTGGAAGACACATTCTGCCTAAACTGGAATTTTGCCTAGAAAAGACTTTCTTTAAATGAAAAATACCATAACAGAGGAAAGTGTTGTCAATAATAAGCCTGTTCAGACTGCACAGGCTAATCTGGGACTCCACTTAACGCAAATGCATTATGCTCCGTTTCGCAAGAGCGAGTCTCAAATGTACATTACGTTATTAAAACATTATCATTTAATGATATTGTATATTCTTATCATATGAAAGTTATACTGCTGAAGTTACAGTTGTGGAAACAGTAGCGTGTATTGTACAATGTATGTAACGATGAATGATCTGATGTAAAACAGAAAGAAATAACAACAATAACAGTCTTATGATTGTTTAATGGTTTCCATCAGAACACTGATTACAATAACAAACGTTTATATCATAAACAACATTTACTTTATAAATTGACAGAACAATTTGCGCATGGTAAAGTATAACACTTAAAATGTAACTCCCTCTATCTCACTTAAAAATAAATAACTATAAAAGGGTTTGTATTTTCTTGAAGATATCATTTAAATTTTGCATGTTACATCATATTATATATAAATAAAATTTATTTATCTGCTTTCACCACATGCACCATAATTGCGATATTTTATATTTTGTATTATATATTAAAATGTACAACAAAACGACCAAAGGCCCTAAGACGCTCACCTTAGACCCAAATTAACTCGAATGTTTTGAGCTGGTTATTTATTACTATAGACATATAAGGAAAACTGCCAAAGTTTCAGCAGCTTTTTTCAATGGACAGGAACTATTTTTTAACTAAGCGCAGATATCATAAGCACAAATGTTCTTAGAAATGTTCATTATGATTGGGAAAAAGTGACTTCTGGTGTTTACAAGGTTACACTATAGCTTTATAAGGAAAACTGCCCTAACCCCTGGCGGCCATGTTCTTCAACAGATTGTAACAATTTTCAAGTTTAATAATAAGGCAAAAAATGTGACTTCCACAGTGTTCACAAGCTTTTTCTTCATTTCTTTAATGTGATGTAGTGACCTAGTTTTTTGCCCAACGTGACCCAGTTTTCAACTCATCTTAGATATCATTAGGACAATTATTATGGCCAAGTTTCATGAAAATTGGGCAATACATGTTGCCTCAAGAATGTTCACAGGGTAAATGTTAACACCACAGAAGACGAAAGATGGACAAAAGATGATCACAAAAGCTCACAAAGAGCACATTGTGAGCTAAAAACAGTTTATATTGGTATTCAAACTGCTTCTCCTTTTTTGGTATTTATTAAGAATACAACTTCAAATTTAAAATGTAAAACAATAATAAGAACCATACAATTTTCATCTTTCTCACAATCTTGTATTCACAACACAATATACATACACAACCAGTCTTAAAAAAGTGTTTAAAGCTAAAATTGTCATGCAAGTCAACACCTTTGTCAATGTATTTTCGCCTTAAATAGAAGACCAGACACTAACCCAAATCAGGAAAAAAAGCCCTGTGTTGGCTTGATGATTATTAAATGTTTTATGATACATTTTACTGTTATTATTTGAGGAATGAGATTATTACTATTACTATACCATGTCGGAAAAAATCTGAATGGTACATGTATATATATGCATGCTTTTCAAGTTTGATTTTGAGATAATTCACTGTATTACAATAAAAGCAATCTGTTGACCATTTTAATAATTACAACCAAGTAATGTGTACATAATTGCCAATAGGGGGGAATCTTTTTAAACTATGATTATCATTTTAAAAAATAATGATAAAATGAATGAGAATAATATGAAAACAATCATGTAACAAATGTGAGCATTTCATGAAACACAAACATGATAAAAGATATAAAGTCTTCACTCAACAACACAATAAATTGTCCAGTAACACAACTTAACGACATAAAATAAGTTTTGGTAGAATACATCCAATATATATATATTATGCACCAATTAAATACTGATATACATATCATGTTGAGTAGAAAGATGTGCATGAAAATCTCAATTATACATTACGTAGATGTTTATACATACAGTATTACTTAACTAAATCACCAATGATTACTCCATTCCTTATATTTCATCAAATAAATTATGGGAAATAACATGCTTTTATTAAACACAGTCCATTTTTGTAGAAAATGTAAGTTTTCCGGCATTTCATCACGTTAAAGTATATGCGTACCTGGTTGCTTTCACTTGATTTTCATCAGCTGGAAGCCCAAATGGCACTGGCCAATTTAAGATATTTAAAATCCTGCTTATTTAATGAAGCCATTTTAAAGGGACTTTTCACAGATTTTCCTATTTTTGAAAAATGTTGTTAAACATGTTTACTAACAAATATATCATGTTTTAAATAGTCTTAATTAATTATAATAAAAAGAAAAAAAAGTTGAATAAAAAATATTGCCTTACCCGGGCAGCAAAAATCAACACGGTACCACCACGCCACGCAGCCTTTTGAGGTTATAGATGGAACAAAATGATAATATTAAGACTCAACGTATGTGCCAAATTATTGGGGAACAGCGTTACATTTTTTTTTTATTTTATCGTTTTTGAATGATGAATATCTGTTAATGAACCAATATTTTAAACATTTTTCTTAGCCAAGGGCGTTATTTTGCTTGTTTAAACATATTGTATACATTCTGTTTTTTATATGACAATTATTTTGATAATCATTATTTTACTAAACTGTGAACACGTCCCTTTAATGATTTTATATTTTAAAAAGTGTTGCTGTAACTTATAATCTCAAACTGGTACACATTAATACTTCAGAAATTTTAAAATCCTAACATAGAATTTTCTCTTCAAAAACGGACTGTAGTTTTGCTTTTAATAAATTCTTTGCCATGTGAAGAAAATATTAGGTGCTATTAAATAAAAATGTCACATGTAGTGAAACCATATTAATATATGAATATTGTAAGCACAAACTTATTTCACCCTTTTTTCCCTCAGTATTGTCCCATGGATATCTCAGTAATAGATCTTTCTTGATAAAAACAAACTTATTAAACATATGATCAGTATCTTTTCTTATGACAGATATTTTTATCTCCACACTTGTAATACTCCAGTAATCTAGTACTAACAAACACATGTATCCTACACATATTGCACCACTATAGTCTTGTCTTTTGGTATATAAAAAATCACTTATTCAACATACACGTGTAAGTACATGAACGTGTAATTACACAACAGAAAAGCACAGAAAACATTTGACACATTTGTCTTTGATAGTTAGATAGATCAGATCTGTACACTTTAAGGTTATTTAAAAGTGTTAATAAAATACTGTGATATATTTGTACTCAAACACAGCTGACATGAGCGGATAGGCAAGTCAAATGTGAGTATGTCAGTGCAGTACAAGCCCAAACATATCACGGTATTGAACAGAAGCGGTTAGAAATCTTTGTTTTATATACCAATTATATTATTTCAGTTATTTGCATTATTCACAATAAATATTCATCAAGTGAAATCAGCTAAAGAGCGCTTACAACATTTAATGACATTGTGAGAAGTTAGTTTAAACATTGTTTTTCTCAGGATGTAATATTTATAGATATGTTAGCATGTTTGAAATGTGCGACTTATCATTTAATAGAGTTTTCGCTGATCTCTTATAGGCCTTCTTTAAACATGATGTAGATTCTATAGATTTTAAATGAGGGATATGAAGAAGTCTTAAACATTTTCAGTTTAACTTTGACTGTCCAATATTAATACATCATATGTATTGTATTCATGGGCCTCCAATACGATAAAATATTGGACAGACATGTTGTACGTACTAATTGCAACAACTGATTGGATGATATAAATAGGTATATAATAATTGATCTATTTCTGTTATGTGTTTTTGAGGTGATTCAAACTTTATCTTTGACAGGTGACACTTTAGTTTCACCAACTTAACAAACACTATATTCAACACATATTGCACCAATATAGACTTTTCTTTTGGTATGTAAAAATCACTTATTCAACATACATACATGAACGTGCAATTACACAACAGAAAAGCCCGGAAAACATTTGTCTTTGATAGGTAGATGAAATTTGTATACTAGATCTTTTACTGCGTGCATTTTTTTAGATGGTTTCAAACTTTATCTTTTACAGGTGACGGTTTAGTTTTACGACTAGGCGACCTCAGTCTACTCTGAACCCACTCCAGCGCATGTATGATCCTCTTCAAATGTTTTCTGTCCGCCTTCGTGATCAATTGTATTTCCTTGATGGTGAGGCTCGACAGGGCGTCGACAGAGTTGTGGCCCTTGGCCGTGATAGAATCAGCGTACATCGGCAGACCGATGGAGATGAAGAAGTCGTGCACGGAGGATATTTTCAGCTCTGAGGAAGCCAGGCTGTTGTCTGACAGCTGCTCGGCTGGGATCTACAGAACAGGATAAAACATACTTGCATGTTTTTACATGTAGGCTTACAAATATTTGAGTCTCCCTCCGGGAAAACAGGGTTTAATGCATGTGGATAAAGTCACGTCTGAGATTTGCCTGTGCTGTCTGCAATTGCTAATAAGGGACGATACTTTCCGCCTTAACTGGATTTTCTCTATAAAATACTTCCTTTAAACAAAAAATTCAATACAAGTGGAAAGTGTTGTCCCTTGTTAGCCTGTGCAGACTGCACAAGCTACTCTAGGACAAAACTTTACGCTCATGCATTAAGCCCCTTGTTCCCAGAGCCCAGCTCATGTCAATATCATCCATTTGTACAAGTCAAACATGTGGAAATAACAATATCGAGGCATGAAAATAATCATTTTATCTTATTTTAAGGCAATAAGGAATATATATATACACTTACAATAATGACTTCAAAAATGCCCTAAAACATTTCAAGACAGATATTTCAGGAACAATTTTTTTTTTTATTTATCCTAAATAAATATGATAATAATTAGAAATTTCACACTTCGAAATAAGACTGCTTCATATAAATTGTGGGTATTTCACCAGGGCTATTATTTAATATTTAATAAATCACACAGGCTTCTTCAAAAACAGTAAAATATTTGTAGTTTAATTCATTCAATGCTCACTCTGGTAAAACGTGAAGTTTACTTTATAAACACAAATCAGACAAAACTTAATTGAATAAGTTTTGAAAATGGACTGTACGATTTTGTCAAATATTTATGAATTTATATAAAATGTGTAAAAAACTTATTATACATATATTTCAATATAAATTAAAACAAAAGTTAAGAAGAACATGTGTCGAAAAATGCGAAATAAGCCAGATATTTTATTCTGAAATCGAAAAAGGCTTCCAGCCGAATTCACCAGCATATAGATCATGCATGTACAATATGAATCTAAATTTAGTTTTAGTGCAGATTCGTTCATACGACACAAAGACACAATTTTGTTTCCTACATGTAGCAAATACGAGTAAAAGTGTCGGCATCGGCTTTAACCAGCGCTTACTTGTCTTTGCTGCATTTTTTGAAATTCGTCTTCAATGTATAATTTTTCTTGTCTATTTTGTGTTATTGTAACATATTTTTATCAATTTATTACAATTTAACACATATGAAAATCGAACAGTCTTCAATTAAACAAGGCGTGTCACCATAGGATGACATATGCCCCCTTTTTCCACATTTTTCGATACCTAAACCGAAGCCTAAATGCAAAGTGTGACGGAATTTCAGACGGACGGACAGACTGATGGACAGTGCGATCACTATATGCCCACCGTCAGGGGCATAAAAAACAATTACAATGCCACTGACCACTGGTCGTCCAAGGCTGGTCAGTTTGTGTATCCGGACCTGGTCAAGTATGAGAGCAGTCTTAAAGAGGTCCTGTTTCAGCTCCTCGGCATATCGCTGGACCAGAAGGGGTGGGATACCACAAGCACCAGTCTGCAAGGGAATATGAGCAGTGTTATGGGAAAATGGGTCTTGTTTATAAAATGTCGTCCCAGGTAAGCCTGTGCATTCTGTAGGTTTCACAGGTTAATCAGAGATGACAATTTCCGTCTAAACTGGATTTTCATTTAGAAGAGAGTTCCTTACAAGGAGAAGTCCATAAAGGCTCAAAGTGTCGACCTTGATAAGCCTGTGCAGACTTCACAAGCTTATCTGGGACAACACTTCACGCAAATGCATTAAATCCAGTTTTCCCAGAATGATGGTGTATTGTCTTCAAAACTTAAATAGCTATCTTATAAATTAAATGTAACTCTTTATCACAATGTGACTAATACGTCTACATGTCTTTGTAAGATGTTTTCAAGGGCAGATAACACAGGAATTAGTGGATCACTGGGGAAGAAAAGTGTCTTGAAAACGAACTTTCTTCTAACATTACTTTTTTTATGAATTTTTATTAAATACATAAATAATTATACCACTTAAGTAAATTAAAATAACTATTTTGATTAATATTTTTGTATACAAAGTAAATCAATATCATCTCAATTTGATTTTTCAACATGAGTATTCACGATTAAAAGAAAAAGTACTTACTACAGATGTGTATGGCTCCGAAGCAAGGTCAATGTTTTCTACTGCTAACTTAGAAGTCACCTTTGGTATCACAGAGCGTTTGATTGACTTGAAATTAGCATGAATAGGTCCGTATATAGAGTCAGGGGTGCTACGACCTTGATCTGATTCTGACTTCACCGTACTCGCATCGCTTCCGGAATCCCCTTCCCGGGAACTCTGAGATGTATATGACACTCTAGCAGGTTCGGAAAATTCAATTTTCTCAGTTTTCATAGTATTTTTCATACTGTCAGTTCTTTGGGGTTTCAGATTTTTACCTTTTGTTAAGACCAATGGAGAACCAGTCTGGGC
The DNA here is from genome assembly GCA_007657795.1 of Dreissena rostriformis. Classification (NCBI taxonomy): domain Eukaryota; kingdom Metazoa; phylum Mollusca; class Bivalvia; order Myida; family Dreissenidae; genus Dreissena; species Dreissena rostriformis. The sequence goes on from VMBQ01004727.1 coordinate 26,993, forward strand.
TATAGTAGTCTGGTTCAATTTTTCAGATTTTGACTGTTTTTGTGATATTGCACAAGTAGAGTTTGGAGGACTGGTTGGAGATTGCAGAAGATTACCAAGTGGACACATGACTTGAACCTGGGCATCGTTTGTAGGAACAGTCGGGGCCATTTTTCGGACGTATGGCCGAAATTTTAGTTTTGTCAATTCATTCTGCAGAGCGACAACACCAGAATTGAATTCCGATAAAGATTGATAACCCGTAAACATTTGTCCTGCATCGTCAGATTCATTAAGTGGCCCATAGGGTGAAGTTTGCGAACAACAGTCTGAGAACACTTTCCAGTCCGAGCCGAGTGTGGGGATATTCAAGCACCTGTAGTTGCTATGCACGTCACTGCTCCCACTCCTGCCTTGGTTACCTCCATGTCCATTGACTAGATTGGTTGTCTGGGGTGATGACTTCCTCACCTTCAAACCCAGACACCCTGTAAGATTACACACCTCATTATCTTCCTCAGAATAAACCCTTTCCTCTTGCACATTTTTAGCACCAATTACTGACAACGACTCAGCAGAACTGACTCCGCCATTTTGCATTTGCACAGGGGGGACAACTCTTTTCACAGGCACTGGTTTCAGGTTCTCTTTATTATCACCCCCTGCCCCTCTGTTCCTAGCATATATTCCCGCCAACGACTCCTGTTCCCGGTTTGGGTTTTCCCGACTGCCGTACTCACTGCTGTCATAGCAACCGGAGTCGCGACTGCCGCCTGATGCCTTTGTCGATGGAAAGAAGCTCGTCCAGGGGACAGCATACTGCTGACTGGTGGGGGTGGCAGTGGTGGATCGGGGGGTGCGACCTGGACCTTCAGGGGGATGATCTGTGGAATTGATGAAACAGGTGAATGAAACCAAAATTACCGGTGTAGATTAGCTACTATATAGGCTAATAGGCATGAGATAAATCCAGGCAAAGTTTGCAATTTTTTATTTACATATGAGCCTCGCTCTGGAAAAATGGGGTTTAATGCATGCTTTTAAAGTAAAGCAGTCTGCACAGGCTAATCAGGGACAACACTTTCTGCTTAAACTAGATTTGTGCTAAGAAGAGACTTCCTTTAAAACGAAAAAATACAATAAAAGCGAAGATTGTTGTCCCTGACAAGCCTGTGCGGACTGCAAAGGCTTTATCTGGGACAAAACTTTATGCACATGCATTAAACCCTCTTTTCCCAGAGCGAGGCTCATTTTCGTTAACAAAAAAACGTCCAATCACCATCTACATCTGTGAGGAGTTCCGCTGCAGTGATCAGCTTGGTTCTCGACTCCGAGTCCAGGACGTTCAGCGCATTCAGATCATTGTGATCGATCTCGGCGAAGATCTCGAGGCTATCAAAACCGTTCATCAGAAACAGAGGTGCCAAATGCTGCAATGGGAAAGGCTACTGTTGAAGCGATAGTTCATATAATAGAACTTAATTTGGGGTGGGAACAAGTATTTGAATATTCCAAAATCAGCTAAATATTCGAATTTATAATTCCAACTAGAGTTTTCAATTTTTTCTAGAGAAAATAATTGATATTCTATAAGAAAACAACAGAAGTTGATACAACTAAAAAGTCCCATTTAAGATTTTTGGCAGACAACAGTCATGTATTAGTCATTTTCATTTGATAAAAGCTGTCATAAATTTACAAGATAATTGTTTTGATAAATGGCAAACAGAAGGGTATCAGCGTCTTTGGCTAGTTAGGTGTAAGTTTGTGTCCCGCTAAGGTGCACAATGTCCATGTCTATCACAACAATTGATGGAATTTACAGTGTTGACAAAGAACATAACTATTTTTTGGACTTTAATATGTTCGGACATTTTGATCTTACGGTTTATAAATCAAGTATTCAAATATATTGCAAAAAGGCAAAATAAATATCCAAAATGATTTCAGGATTTGTTCCAATACCTAAATTCAATACATTTTAATTGGCTGCAGTTTTTATTAAAAGAAAATTAACATACTCGACTGTAAGCTGCCTCTGATTTATAAAAACATTTTTAGCCCCCTAACCGGACTGCAATTCAAAACCAGGCCTATCTTAAGAATGAACACCTGACCACAACCCACCTCCAGGCCTATTCTGGACAGTAGCTCCTCCACAGACCGGGGTTTAGACCTGCGGTTGGTGCGCCGCCGGGAGGACTTCTCCTTGCGCTGGCACACAGGGGTGCTGTCCGTGATCATGTCCACAAAATTAAAGTGGAAGTAGCCTACCCGGCTGTCTATGCGACCCTTCCAGATGCCTGAACTTGTTGCCTCCAGGACTTGTACCCGTTCTCCAATCTACAGAACAATAAGGAATTTAGAAGTGATGTTTGTGGTATACATATAAATGACCCTCCCTCTGGGAAAATAGGGATAAATGCATGTGCATTGTGTCAGACTGCACAGGCTAATATGGGACTACACTTTTTGCTTAGACTTGATTTTTATATAGAAGAGACTTCCTTTCAAGAAAAATTCCATAAAAGCACATGCATTAAACCCCATTTTCCCAGAATGCAGCTAAAATGCATAACTTGCAAGAAAATGTTCTCTTTGCATAAACCTAGAATTTTGAAGCTTTCATATATAATTGAATTGAGTAATAATATAGGTTTAATGGAACAAAAGATTATAGTTAATTGGAAAATGCATGATGGTTAGCTTTTAGAGTTGAGCAGCAGAGACAATTTTTACCTTCAAATGCAGGAAATCTTTCTCCTCTGCACTGGGTATGTAGTTGGAATGCACCCTGGCCATGCCCAGCACGGATCCCGAGTACGAACCCACGACCTCCTGGTCCCCTGCGGGCGCACTAGACTGGCTCCCCACACCACTGGAGCTGCTATCAGCAGAACTGGCTGATAGACTTGCGCCCTGCACTGACTGATAGGCAGAACACAGGTGCTGAGACTGTAAAAAGGGAGCGACAATATAATGAGCCTCGCTCCGTGAAAAGGGGGTTTAATGCAAGTGCGTAAAGTGTCGTCCTAAATTAGTCTGTGCGGTCCTTTTAAAATATATCCTTATTGAAAATGAACAAAAGGCAATTTGTTTTAGCATTTTAATGTTAAGCTCAATTAAACTTAAATTAACTGCTTTTTGAATGTTATTATTTGTTAATTTTCAAGGTGGAAATGCTTTTTGTTAAGGGGAAAAATGCACATTTGAGGCTCGAATAAATGGGGCATAATTTGACAAAAACATGCCCTGCATGGAGGATCAAGAATATATTTAGAATGTCATCATGAGACTGTTGTAAGTTATATAATACAATAAAAGTGGAAAGTGTCGTCCCTGATTAGTCTGTGCGATTGCACAGGCTAATCTGGGAGACTCTTTACACACATGCATTTAGCCCTGTTTCCCCAGAGTGCAACTGATATGGTTTGAACTAAAGCATGTAAAGTATCTTGTAACATAGTTTCTACAAATGAAAATTTATTCATATAGCAAGTTTCTTGAAAATGTCGTGTTTACTTCTAAGAGAATTGATGCTGTCAAATTACAATTGATTTCTTAATATCTGAATTGTATAGACTCCAGTAATTGTTTGTAGCAGTTAGTCTCCCTGTTCTAGTACTATGTTTTCCTGTTGTGACAGGTCAACAGCACATATTCTTGCATACATGCCATAATTTTTCAGGTCCAAATCGGGACATTCCATAAACAAGAGTTCCGCGGTCGGAGATGACCGCATTGAAGCCGGATTTTTGATTTAAATGACAGGAAAGTACCTTTCGTGTTTTTGTCAATGCAATACTTAAATTACTGAAATATTGTTCAAAGGTCAAAATGAAATGTAAGTACTTTTCAAGGCATGAGCAAACCTTGTGTTATGTTTTGAATGCATGCATATACATGAACAACAATAACATTTAAGGTCACAAATATGAACTTGAATTGACAATTAGGAAAGTTTGATCTCAATTTTTTTATTAGCAAATTAGTAACATATTGTTTGAAGTTTCCATCAATTTCATTATCAAATGTAAGAAAATAAACTTAGATGAAATAATACTATTTATTGTTTTGCTTTCACATACCTACACAGAAATCCAGACAGCCTTATGATCACTCCAAAAGGTTTCTATCACACCAGTTCTAGCAGATAGATTNGAGCCTCGCTCCGTTAAAAGGGGGTTTAATGCAAGTGCGTAAAGTGTCGTCCTAAATTAGTCTGTGCCGTCCTTTTAAAATATTTCCTTATTGAAAATGAACAAAAGGCAATTTGTTTTAGCATTTTAATGTTAAGCTCAATTAAACTTAAATTAACTTCTTTTTAAATGTTATTATTTGTTAATTTTCAAGGTGAAAATGCTTTTTGTTAAGTGGAAAAATGCACATTTGTGGCTCGAATAAATGGGGCATAATTTGACAAAAATATGCCCTGCATGGAGGATCAAGAATATATTTAGAATGATCATGAGACTGTTGTAAGTTATATAATACAATAAAAGTGGAAAGTGTCGTCCCTGATTAGTCTGTGCGACTGCACAGGCTAATCTGGGAGACTCTTTACACACATGCATTTAGCCCTGTTTCCCCAGAGTGCAACTGATATGGTTTGAACTAAAGCATGTAAAGTATCTTGTAACATAGTTTCTACAAATGAAAATTTATTCATAGCAAGTTTCTTGAAAATGTTGTGTTTACTTCTAAAAGAATTGATGCTGTCAAATTACAATTGATTTCTTAATATCTGAATTGTATAGACTCCAGTAATTGTTTGTAGCAGTTAGTCTCCCTCTTGTAGTATTATGCTTTCCTGTTGTGACAGGTTAACAGCACATATTCTTGCATACATGCCAGAATTTTTCAGGTCCAAATCGGGACATTCCATAAAAAATTGTTGGGAAATTTGACCAAAAAGCAGGACACCTAAAACGATCAATCATTCCACCTTTACTTTAGTCAGCAGTCAGTATATTACTTACAAAAACTCTTATTTTTTGCCTAATTATGACGATACATGTGTTTCAGAAATTCGTGAACACAGTGTTCGCCATTATCCGGAAGTAAACACAATCAATAAACTGAATTGTGGGGTTTCCCCGTATGCCTCGATTTGACATCCAATCGGTACAGGGATATCCCCTTGAACATATGTAAATCGTGTGACGCGATGTGAGCGCATCGAGCACTTTTCTTATTCAACAAATCGTCAATTAACCCTATATTTAGATTGATGCAATATGTTACAAATTATTGCCGGGACAAAGGGCCCAAAAGCAGGACTGTCCCGCTGAGATCGGGACGTCTGGCATGTATGAATAATTCTTGGTAAATCATATATTAACTGAGAAACTGCTGTCAATTCTTGTTGGGAGTTAATTTTGATAGATGTATATGGCTTGATGGTATGTCAGTGAGTTGCATGTGGTTTTGTGGAATAGGAATTCCCCAGAATACTGAATGCATTTCATGCAGACATCTAGAATAATGCAGCTTGTCATGTGATGCGCGGTGGCCTACCCAGCAGACAGTTAAGTTAACCCTTTCCCGCTATGAAGCAAATTGAAAAGAGCTATATATGCAACCAGCATATAACCTGAACAGACTATTAGTTACTCGCAGGCTGTTCTGGTTTTATTCTGTTTTCTGCTCATAAGTATGTAAGGGTTTGAAATAAAGCCTTAACAAGTTTAATCTATTAAGAAAGGTCTTTAATTTAATTTGATTTTCTTAGGGACTAAAAACTGGTCAAAATGCGCTTCTCAGTGGGAAAGGGTTAAGCAGATACACCATTTCCACGCTCAACCTTCATATGCAACATGTTACCTCTCAATACAATGCTATTGACCTTCACATGTATGTACAAGAATGGAAATATCATCGCAAAAGAATGTTAACATAACAAATACAGTGAATCATTCGGGACATGTTTCTGTCTTCAGCATGGTTACTTCAACATCTTACTTATTATATTATGTCTTAAATATGTGCCATGCATTCAGCCATTTTGCGGTTACAACAGCTGGGACAAACACGTTGTTATCAACACAAGATATTTTAAATCGTACAATAAGATGAAACTGTGTATTTTATTTGAAAGTATTAATTATCCATGCATGGGTAGCCACATAAAGGCAATAACACAACAGTTGCTATTGTACACTTTGCTGCAATTGCAAAACACTATTCACCCTTTGCATGCTGGGAAATTTGTCTTCTGCTAAAATGTCGTCTGCTGAAATTTTAAAATTAGCATTTTCTTTGTTTTTTTTTTAAAGAATACTTTCAGAATAGCAAACAGTTTGGATCCTGATGAGACGCCACGTTCTGTGGAGTCTCATCTGGATCCAAACTGTTTGCAAAGGCCTTCAAAATCTGGTTCCAGCACGCAAAGGGTTAAGAAATCATGTGTGCCTCCTTCCAGATAAGTCACAAAGGTGTGATGGCAATTGGTATCCAACAGTTTTCTAGCCTACCATAAGTGATCTATCATTACTGGGTTAGTTTTTATGCTGTTGTTTCTCAAGAGACTGCTCTAGTCATAAATGTAACCATAAAACTGACCCAATAAGACAATACACTATATTTAAAAGCTGACAAAAATTTGGAGCAATATGCCATGCTCAATGAAGGCCAATGTCCTCAGTGGCAGTCTTGCCATTATTGATTAATTGACCCATAAGTCTAAGTCCAAAAGAAGGTCAATGTCAAGGTTAACGTGAGGTCAGATGATGGGGCTGTGTTGAAGGGGAAGATATCATCCATTTAAGTATCAAAGCTTTGTAGGAAACATTATTGATATTAAGCAACCTGTCATTTTGAGTTAACCTTTTAATGTATTGACAGAAGAACGAACAAACCAGACAAAACTTAGCTTAAGCTATGGTGTATTTCATGTTTCATCTTATTTATGTCTGTGACATCATTGAATGTTCACTTGAAAACAATGATATAATGACTGGATATGAATCTGAACTGACATAATATTGAAAATACTGTCACCAAGTATGGTAGGTCAACCTAGCTTAGCCAATTAAAAACGAGTATTCTGTACGAAGTAATATGAGCCTCCCTCTGGGAAAATGTGGCTTAATGCTAGTGCGTAAAGTGTTGTCCCAGATTAGCCTGTGAAGACTGCACAGGCTAATCAGGGACGACCCTTTACGCTTTTATAGTATTTTTCATTCAAAAGAAGTCTCTTCTTAGCTTAAATCCAGTTAGTTGGAAAGTGTCATCACTTTACACACATGCATTAAACCCAATTTTCCCAAAGCAAGGCTCATATAACATATCACCCACACCACCTCACCTTTCCATCGCCGATGATGTCCCGTGTGTGCAGTATCCTCTTCCTCATCTCCTTGCCCACCCCTCGGAACTTCTCCATCATGTTGGAGCCCGCCGTGCCACCCCCCAGGAGCAGACGGTCCGGGGCGTCCTGGTCATCGGTGTCTGTCAACATCCCGTCTTCAGTCTGGCCCGCAGAACTGCCTGTACGAGCCCACTGGAATGGGAAATACGATGGTGGAAAACGGACATAATAGGATTACTGCGAAATTATATAAACATTTAATAGATAAAACTGCATATAAAGAGTTCTCACATATTTTTGTATAAATCCTTTGTAATGATCAAGAGAATGCGAAAAATGTACACATTTAAAACTGAACAATATGAGTTAACAGTTTTGCAATTGTAATAAATAGACCATTCAAGATTTATGCTGTGCAGTCCACACAGGACAATCAGGGACTACACTTTCCGCCTAAAGAGGTTTTTTGTTAAGAAGAGACTTCCTTTAATCGAAAAATTCCATGAAAGCAGACTGCACAGGCTAATCTGGGATGACACTTTACGCACTTGCATTAAGTCCATTTTTTCCAGAACGTTGCTCAAGATATCCGCTGATCTCACCTTGTGATTTCTCATCTTCTCCATCGTGCTCCCACACTTCCTACGTCCGTTCATCCCCGGCAGCGTATCCGAGCCCACAGACACACTGGACGCGTTGCTCGGAAAATACATGTCCTCCACTTGCTGCCCGGACATCAAGGCCGAGCATTCCATCGAGTGATCTGACTCTGATGATATCAGCGATGCCTTTGATTGCGTTTTATGAACGCACCCGGACGTTTTTATGACACTTAATCGATCTTTGATCATTTCGATTCCATGTACAGCATATAAGCCTTTCGCGCCTGTGTACATCTTAAGTTCGTGAGGTATAACAGGAGTATATATATTCGAGCCATGTTTGGTCACGTATCCGATAGGAGAATTCACTGCCGAGTTCTGTACCGAGTTGGCACGCATGGGAGAGCATGACATTGCACGGGCTGCCCCCGGTGAGTGCAGCTGGTTCGGGTAGGCAATATGGCTGACGCTGTGCACCCGTCGGTGTCGGCATCCCTCGTCCTGGCACGCTCGACACTGAGTACCGTCGGGAAAGCCAGCGGCAAAGTTCCCGAATACACTGGAATTGCAGCCGTCACAGGCGGACTCTGAAAAAAGGGAAAATATTGTTTTTCAGCATTTTAGTCAAAGCCAAAAAGTCACTTGTTTTCCTTCCAAGTCAGTGTCCTGCGCTTTCTTCATTTTTGAAGAGTTGGTCTTTAACATGTATTTCATGTTTTCAATTATGTCTATGCCTCATTTAAATGAATAACTCAGGTCTAAGTGTGGTTTAAGAGGTTTAAGTGTTAAGCCCAGAAACCGGTTTAAACCCCCAATGCTTTACTTTGCCTTGAGCATTCAAAGGAGGTGACCCCAGTTTTATTAATTGGTGTTTGTTTCCATCATGTCTTTTGTCCTGTGTCTAAATGTATGGCAATTGGTCCCTTGCCACAAAAAAAGGACCTTTAAGTGAACATAATAATGATCTGCTGATGCAACTGGAGTTTCACTTAGTATACAGTAACATTTATATGGCCTTAAGGGAGAAAATGCAGATTCACTGGATAAAAAACACATGAGCCTTGCTTTGGGAAAATGGGGTTTAATGCATGTGCGTAAAGTGTCATCCCAGATCAGCCTGTTCAGTCTGCACAGGCAAATCACGGAAGACACTTTCTGCTCCTATGTTGTTGTTTTTTTAAAGGAACTCCATTTTAAGTAGAAAAAGTTGTCCCTGATCTGGGACGACACTTTACGCTCATGCATTAAGCAAATTCTTCAACAGCTATAGTCCAACATTTAACATACCTGTATAATTGATGGATGGTGACTTGGTGGGTTTCAGGGACTGACTCTTCTTGGACTTGCTCGACTTCTTGTCTTTGCCAATTGGCTCCTGAAAATGCACAATTATTACAATTGTACATTGTGTTGTGTTACAGACACGGTCTTCCATAAGAGTTGCGTCATGCGAAAATGGATCTTATGCCATACGCAGCCAGTGTACTTAAGACCAGCCTGTGCATCAACAGTCCGCAGAGGCTAATCAGGGACGCCACTTTCCGCTTTCATGGAAATTTTTGTTTAAAGGAAGTTTATACTAAACAAAAATCAAATTTAGGTGGAAAGTGTCATCCCTGATTAGCCTGTGTAAACTGCACAGGCTGATCTTGAACAACACTTTACTCACATGCATATAAAGCCCCGTTTTATCAAAGTCAGGTTAAAATGGTTCCTCTCATCATCCTTATAATCAAATGAATTATCAAAACATATTGCCTAGAGAAGACCCCTTCAATGCCATCATAAAGATTGACATCAGTTTGGATCACATCAAAGGGCAGATTTAAAGTGATCATGCGATTTCTTCACTGTTATCACTTGAGATACTATCTTTATTTGGCCCAGTAATCAACTATCTGGCTCCAAGCAAACTCATAAAAATATACATGGTCTTCAAGCTAGCAAGATGAAACGGACAGAAGGGGAATCCAAATCAAAGTGTATCATCTTTATCAGTGTGTGGAACAGTACAAGGTGAATAGCAATAAGTATTAACTGACAAAAAAATATGCCTGTGTATCAGTGTAGCTAAAACCCAATGCTCTTATTTTAAAACTTTTTTGAAGAAATTAACAAAGGGCAATAACTTAATAAAAGGGGAGTAAGAGTAATGGCTCTGATGAGCTAAAAATAACAAAGGGCAATAACTCTAAAATACAGAAGTTAGAGTTATAGTTTTTGTGCACTGCATATCCCAATAATGAGATCTTCCTACCTTTAAAGTTTTAATTTGATAACCCTTTTACTTTGCAATGTATGCTTTAGACAAAATTTAAGTACACAAATTAACGAAGGGCAATAATTCAAGCGCCAAAACTCCAAAAGGCCTTGTGTGACATGGCTGTTTAAAGTACTTTGCTTCCATTTTATGCTACACAGTGTATAAACATTTTCAGAAAGTTTGGTGATGAACAGATGAAACAGTGTTTCAGTAAGAGAGCAGACACCAAAAAGAGGCATGACTGATACACTGAAACTGTAACTGACAGTGCAAAATCTAAATGCCTCCTTTTTGGAGGCATAAAAATTAAAAGGAGGCATACAACATATTCAACTATTTTAAAATAAGCAACATTTAATGTACTTTTTGTACCTCTTGAATTATACGGACAATTGTTCAGTGTCATTTCACATTAACTCAGAACTTGTTTTGCCTCATTACTTTCAGGAATCTTCCAAACCAATCACTGGCTAACAACATGCTGGTAACCTCATGCTTGTTTTTGGATAAGTGGTGTCTTACAACATTCCAATATCACTGTGCAGGTAATTAAAGTGACAAGAACCCTGCTAATCAATCAGAAACAATTAGCCAGTGCTGATTTGGGCTAGCAGTACTGGCTGGCAGTTGTACAGTCCAATTATCGCACATGTAGATATGATAAGGTAGCCAGCCTGCATATTGCAGACAGATTATTGGGGCATGTGTGATGACTGATATTGGCAAACACAGAAAGGTATAACATTGGAGTTCAATAATAAGTTTAGAAGTTTATATCTTTAATGTTTTTTTGTATGTATCATCCTATATTGTATAGGCAAATGGTCACTGGCCTAGAATTGGGAGTTGGGGGGGGGGAATTGCTCTCTTGATACTGTTTCCTTGAGTTTCATAATTCCTTTATATTCCAAGAAGCAATTCTCTCTAATGCCTGAATCCAATAAACACATTACTAAGAGATGGCAAAAGACTGTAAAACTGCTATGAAGTGCTGGCATCAGTCCCATTATGCATGTGGTCCAGACTGACTATTAGTTCTACATGATGACTAATTGTGTCGTGTTCTGGGAAAACTGGGCATATTGCTTGTGTGTAAATTGTCATCCCAGATTAGCCTGCACAGGCTAATCAGGAACGACAATTTCCGCTTTTATGGAATTTTTCGTTTAAATGATGTCTCTTCTTAGCAAAAATCCAGTTTAGGCGGAAAGTGTCGTCCCGGATAAGCCTGTGCGGACTGCACAGGCTAATCTGGGATGACAATTTACGCACAAGCATTTTGCCCAGTTTTGCTCCGAACCCGACACATTAGTTCTACATGATGACAATGCCTGCTCCACTACTCAGACAACATGGTTATATCAGTCTGTTTCAAATAATATCACTGTGAAAGTTATGTGACAAGAACCCTGCTAATCAATCAGAAACAATTAGCCAGTGCTGACTGCATGGGCTAGCAGTACAGGCTGGCAGTTGAACAGTCCAATTATCACACATGTACAGTTAAATCCGGTAATCTTGCGCGTCCGGTAGTCTTGTGCAATCCACAGTTGCACTAACCTACTTACGATAAATTCGAAATGAATCACAAATTCCCTGCAGTCTTTAGCGTTTTCATATTTTAAATTAAGAATTCATAAACTCAACGTGTTATTTAGCATTCCATTGCGCAATATCACATCAGTTATGGTATTTTTTGGCCATTGAAAATATATCGCATCAGACAACATTATCATCATTACCCGCCATTCTGTCAAACTACATTTGGTATGATCTCCGCATGCGCAATGGCCTAGTTTTGATATTTTCTGTAAACTATGAAAGCATGATTTTTTTACGCCAAGTGCGCAAGATTACCGGACACAGTGATAGTTTGAAAATGAGGTGAGTCATGTTTGTTTTGAAATCAAATCGGACAGTTCTACAATGAATTAATCAGATATTTTTGTGTTAATAAGCACATGAACTTCTTATTTACGTAATAAATTTAGATATTATGTTGTCAATTTATAAAAGAACATGTTTTTAAACCAATTGACCCTTAACTGCCCAAGATTACCAGACAGCATGATAGATATGATAAGGTAGCCAGCCCGCGTATTGCAGACATATTAATGGGTCATGTGGGGTGACTGATATTGGAAAACACAGAAAGGTATAACACTGGAGTTCCTTAAGGATAAAATGCACTTAAATCATCAATGATAAAATACACTGAAAATATATCAGATAAATAACACCAGGATCTTTGAGAATATAATACACTAGAAACTATAAGGCTACCTTTTTGTGGGGACTTATTTGCGTTTAGTCCTCACATATTGCAGATAGAAGGACTTTAAACCCAAAACAACAAAGCAGCAACAAACTTATGGGACAGTCTTCAAAAGCTGTGTAAGAAGCAAATTATTTGTGAGAGATATCATTTTGCAGCATTATTGCAGTCCTAAACAGACCTCTCAAATGTCTCAGGGGTGGTATTATACCCACTTTATTATGTCACCATTTCACACTAAGTTTTCCTTTCATACACAACTTGAATAATATTAGCAATCTATTTGACAAAAAAAAACATCTGAGTTTAATGCATTGCAAATGCACAAAATAGCTACATGTATCACTATTATAAATTAATGCAATTATTTAAGGCTTTAATCATTTTATACATAATGTTGTGCTGAATATATCGTCCTATATTGTATTGGTCGCTGGCCTTAAATAAAAGACCAGCAAATGTTTACAAGAATTTCTCTCCAGATAATGTTTCAGGAGTTTCATTATTCCTATCCCTTTGCATGCTGGGAAATTTTGCTAAAATGATGTCTGCTAAATTTCTAAGATTAGCATTTTCTTCGTTTTTTTTCAAAGAATACTATCAGAATAACAAACAGTTTGGATCCTGATGAGACGCCACGTTCTGTGGCGTCTCATCTGGATCCAAACTGTTTGCAAAGGCCTTCAAAATCCGGTTCCAGCGCTCAAAGGGTTAAAATCAAAGAAAGAATTTGCATCTCCATCTCACGGTCAATGGACCTGCAGAACAAGTCAAACTGATACTTCGATATTTCTCATTAACTGCTGCATGCCGCCCTATCTCAGAAATACTAATTTGAAGTTGAAGATTCACATGCAGCCAATCCTATCAGCCTTTCACCATGACAATTCTCTCTTATGCCTGAATCCAATAATCACATTACTGACAGAAAGCAAAAGACTGTAAAACTGCAATCAAAGGCTGGCATGGTGTATGTGTTACAGACTGACTATTAGTACTACATGAGGACTATGTCTGAGCCACTAGACTGCATGCTAACACATGTTTGGCTGTCCGGTTAGCGCAGTGGTTGGTACACACGCTTTTCACCTAGGCGACATGTGTTCATTCCCAGTTCTTGGAAACATGTGAGTTTGGTTGGTGCATGGTCCCCAAACCGGACAGATGGGTTTCCTCTGGGCACTCCAGCTTCCCCCCCACAACAAAACACTGCACCAAAATTTTAAAAATTATCTTTCAGTTAAAGAGACTTGTTCACAGTTTATCAGAATGAGAATTTTTCAACTTTTTTTCACAGATTCAAGAAATAAATGAGCAATGTTCATCAGTGTGCGAAATAACACTAATGCCACAGACTTATACTGAAAATACACTTTTGTTTACGTAAAATCATCGTTAGAAATTGATAAAATTATAAAGCGTCTCAGACATGAAACAATTAAAAAAATGTTATTTCTTGTGTTATCGTTATATTTTGTAAAAACCTGTGGATGGTAATATACAAAGTATGAAATAAATGGCAAACCATGTGCAGACGGATGGTCAGGTCCGCACATAATGTAGTTGTAAAGACTCAATGACAACCCGAACATAAACTCTGAATTACAAACACACACACGGAGACGGATGGCTGAGTGGTTTCGGCGCTTTGCTTTTACTCCATGGGTCAGTGGTTCGAGCCCTGGTGTGGTTACCTTTTTTTCTCTTTTTTGTTTTCATAGTGGAGCTCTTTAGTTCCGATGTTTATATATATCAACTTAAAGCATTTAATGACAAACTTCAAAACATGCAACAATCTGTGAACAAGTCCCTTTAATATAACACAAACCTGGAAATTGCAGCTATAATTCAAAATTCCTTCAAATTTTCGTGAGTCAAATAGTAACTTAGGTAGGAGTAATGTGCTTATGAAGCCTCAGGCTTGGAAGGACCTAACAGACTTCTAATTACATATACATACACCTGTTTATTTAATAAAACTGTAATAATAAAAAAATCCAAAAAAATAATCTTCATCATATAAAAAAATACTAAACAGATAACCCTTGAAACAGAGCAGAAAATATCATTATCAAGAGCTGTTACCCAAGAAATGATTATGTTTCCTACAGAACATATTTTCATCTATCTAATAGTTAAGACAGCTTGAAAGCCACTTGTTGGCAGCAGGTGTGGACTGACATAAAACTGCTGAGAGCCATCAGGAGCTGAGATCATCATCGGTGTGAGGGGGGGGGGATCAAACAGATATCATAATATTCTGAAGTGCATGTGCCTAAAGTGCCAACTGCACAGGCTAATCAGGGACAACATTTTCTGCTTTTATGGTACTTTTCCGTAAAAAAGAAGCATCTTTTTAGGGAAAATCCAGTTAAGGTGGAAAGTCTCGTCCCTAATTAGCCTGTGTGGACTGCACAGGCTAATCTGAAGACACTTTACACAAATTTATTTATACCTGTCTTCCCATAAGGAGGCTCATTTGTATCTGGAATATTGTAAAAAATAAAATATCATTGACAAGCGTTTTTTTTAAAGGACAATGTTTTATATCATTCTCATAAATGTTGATCTTCAAAGCTTGTTTAAGCGCTAAGTTGATTGTGTTCCACCTTAATATGAATGGATATAAATCATAAACTGTCTTTCACAATAAAACTGTATTTTATGTTGACCACCTTCCAAACTCATTAGTCCAACTTGTTGACGCTCTCAAATTTTAAGCTACTTTTTATATTAGTAATATTTGGAGCGTACAACGGGGGAAAAGATCAAAACAATTGTGGAAAGTTTTCCTTCTTTGTCTATATTGTTGCGCAAGTATTTTGTGCGCAACTTTCAAGCTCCGATATCAGGCAGTTAATATGAACGGCGCGGTTGCAATAATATTTACATACCTGTGTAGATAATTCATTTCTCGATAATGTTCCGCAAGAATTATGTAATGACACTTTGAATTTTGCCCGCCCCGAGCAATTTAAATCATACCACTATTCAATTTTTTAATATCTCTCGATTCGCTTGCTGTGTAGATATTTATCAATAACGCAGCCTCAATGTAAACCATGTGGTTTAAATGTGAAGAATTAACGGCGGAAAACACAGTTTGCGTTCGTCTGTTGTGAGCGCAGAGTGTTATATAGTAAAGCGATTATAAATTACGCGTACACGTTATACCGTAATGCCTTTTTCTGATTGGTTGAAATTTAAATCTGTTTCATAACATGGCGAGAGGTCAGTGATTGTATTGTGATTTAAGCAGAAGTTTAACTGAAGAATTTATGCCTTTCTAACTTTAATTCGCCGATATTTGAGGTAAAAATGGACTTCTCAACTAAAACTTTATGAGTTGGTAATGTCATTTTGCAATTATATGCAAATTGATGAACATTTAAACTTTCTGGTTTCCACCACGTAATTGGTCCTTGGCCGATAATACGTTCCAAAGAATTAAGCCCATATAAAAAGTATCTCTAAATTCTTTGCGCGTCTTATAAATTAGACTACCAAACTCATATGCTTCTGGGAACGGGAATTGATCCTGGGTCGCATAGCTACAAAATGTAGGTGAGAAGCAAATTTACCAACCACAGTGACTGTGCTAACTGGACAGCCAAGCTGCTACCCATGTTTCCATGCCATTTATATTTTATGATGACAGGGCTACATGTATCTGTCATGCCATAGTCCTGTTGGTTTAACAGTAATTGTGCAGTGTTTTACCTGAGGTGGTTCCTCCCTCTTCCTCTCTTCTTCAAACTTCTTCACCTGAAAGTAAAACAGAACACATTATTACTCAGGGGAGATAAGACCTGTTAAAGGGAGACAACTGATTTCCAACCTGTTCTTTGGTCATTTTAAACATAATATATAGCTTGCCAACAATAACCTGCAACTCTTGAACTCTATGCATAAATTACCCAATTCTTCAGAGGTATTTGGGGTTTTGTTTGTGCATGCAATTCAGGACTATCATGATATAACAGTAAATTTATTTAGATATATACGTTTTTATTGATAAAACTTGATTCCAGTGCCAATAATAATTTTCATCAAAAATGTATTTTTATATATTCTTGTATAAAGGTCAGTGTCAGGTTTATGTTGAATCTATAATTATGTATTGTAATAATTTGCCTATTTCCCAGACAGGACCACAGGCAAAGATGAGCTGATGAATCATTGGACTTTATTTTAACCGTTGAAAATTATTTTTCTACTGGACATCAGTCAATAAAACCAAGGTGACTGATGGTTATCGATGTCATCGGCAAAATTTTCTATGGTAAATAGAGTCAGAGTAAATAGTCAGAGTATTTTGGACCGAGTTTGTATGGATTACTTCATGTAATACTGATAACCACTCTAAGGTGACATCTAACAAATTATGGTACAGTTGTGGTATAAAGTATACCAAGTTTATTAATTCAAAGTTAGGGTCATTTATTTAATTATGCTTCACAAATGACTTGATTCAGGTCTATCATTATGTCTAAAACTGCTACTGCAACAGGTGAAAATATAAACTATAAAGAAGCCTTTCTCTGTACCATAAAGTCATTTTTAAACATACCAGTACTTGACTATAACAGAACAAATATTCGACAAAACATTCCCTGCAGTCCAAAATGACTGCCTTGGGGATAATACCCATGTCTGCAGTTTCTAAACAATATACTTATTTGGCCATAATTACTGATCAATTGGGTAGTCCAGTCTAGCAAGCGGAATGATATTTCCCAATTAATGCCTATTGATTCCTTGCAAAGAACACACAGGCGGTCTGATGCAGTCAATAAGGAAACTGATAGCTCAAGTAAATTAGGGAAGTGTACTGGGACATAGACTAGGAAATTTACACCATTTGGAACTTCTTCAAATGGTACCGGGGAATTCAACGCTCACAATAAATTGGCCCAAACAATTTGGAAGCACCAACATGTATGGATCAATTTCCAAAAAGTATAGCTGCTGTGGGATCCACTTTGAGATTTTTAATGAAAGAAAAATATTCAAAATGTGATTTTTTTTAAATGAAAACTTAAGAGCTAGCTCAAAAAGCAACATAAATTTACAAAATTATAACTGATGTGAGAAATATATTCCAAAACAGGTTTTGCCAGCTTCAAGTCACATAATCAAAGCGCTGAAGGCACTGAAGTTGTTCGCTGTTGTCGTCCTTTATTAGCTTGTGCGCATTGCACAGGCTAATCAGTGTGCACAGGCTAATCTTATTTGAGACGCATTAAGCCCCGTTTTCCATGAAAGCAGCGAATATGTACAGATTTCAATGATAAACACTAGACTGGCCAATGTCGTCTTACAAGCTGGTAAATACACTCACTGCAGGAGTAGAGCAGACGCTCCTAATCCATGTAAGCATTCGTGGTCTGCAGTGCAGACAGCAGCGGTAATCGCTCCTAGCATAGTGAGTTACGGTTCTTAGTGTAGCTAAGCTTCTAAGCACATACTGATTTTCTAAACATACTCTGTAAATTTAGTCGTGAGCTAACGCTCACAACTAAAAAAATGCTCCTATACCCATTGAAGCAGAGCAAATTTAAACAAACAATTAAACACCCCACCCATAGCTGTAGGTATAAAAGAAGCAAGGACAGGGTTTATGTATATACTGTTAACTTCCCATAAATTATTTGACATTTTCAACTCTCAATAAACACTAAAGCAAATTGAATTAAACCTGAAAATGGCAAATATTATTCAAACAATAACTAATGAAATCCATACTTTGTGGTGAAATATTTTTGGAAATACCACATATACCCTAATAACGGACCCTAGGTGCTATATATTTTCTCAGAGGAAGGATTTACTACAAATCCAGAATAGGAAGGTGTTCTGACTTCTTCACAAAGGCAGTCCAACAAACTGCTATATCCCCTGCCAATATTCTTTTGACCTTAAATGGTGATCTTCACTTTGAGTCAGTGTAATCTTCTAATACCAGTAAGTACTGAACAACTTCTGAATGACATTAACCTTTCGTGAAAATCCTTCAATGGCTATAGGAGATATGAAGACACATGAACTACATGGAGGCTAAACTATAGACCTTCAAGTGTGACCTTGACCTTGAGTTGGCATAACCGACTCTTGCATTCTGCCCATCGTCTCAATGACAATTTTGCCACTTTTCAGGAAAATAAAGCCTCAAACCTTAAACTTTAAGTATGACCTTTACTAAGGCCTTCTGCACATCGTCTCAATGCCCTAAACATTTGAGGCAGATTTCCTTAAAACTCCTTCAAAGGGTATAAGAGATATGGAGGGGACACGACAATGGAGGCTCAAATCTTTGACCTTGAAGTATGACCATGGCCTTGAGCAAATATGACTGACTCATACCTTCTGTACATGACAAGTACAAGTTTATATGACACCCTCTTGTACATTTTTTTGATGGACTACTTTTTCCACTAAAGTCAATCTTTGATGGAATTGGGTTGCAAGTGTTACTTAACACACGTGCATTCAACCCCGTTTTCCAAGATCAAGGCTCATTTAAATTGCAGCTGAAAAGAATCTTAATGGAAATGAGAGGGGATGTGAGGGCTTTTATTAGGAACGATACAGTATAATGGCCAACAGAAACCTATCCTGGCCATAATAAGAAGCAATTAACAGGTCAGATTTCAATTTAAAGGTAACTTGCGCCAATAACCATTAATCAAAGCCATTAAGAAGATTGGATTACCACAAATATTCATGATTTCCCATAATTGTTTAACACTTAAGTGACTTTGAGATTTTATGTTGCTTATTGTCCTTGAATGGCTGCATCTTTACCAACATGCATTAAGACCTGTTTCCCCAGAGCCTGGATCATATTATTATGAACTACATACATGATAGTTCTCAATTCAGATGATTTATTGGCAATTCATTTTCACCAGACTACATTTTGGGTGCAGAAATTACAAGGAAATCTATTTCAGTGTTTGTATGCCCACACTTTCTTGCAACTTAGTTTCACCTTCTGTTTTCAAGACAAAGGGAGATTGCTGGCAGGAATGTTCAGAGATTTGTTCCAGACATCTCCCACTTGATACAAACAGAAAGGTTATAGATGCAAATAAAAAATGTTCTTCTGTTAAACTGGTATATGAAACAATTGATTTATTTATGTGATTTGTGAAATTGAAATCCTTCAGACATAAAAATCACTAGATTTTGCAACTATAAGGTTATCAATTAGTTGCATTGTGCAAAATGCAATAGTTTGTATGGTATACCTTATATTCTATACTTCATAAGTTCAAACCCTCAATCAATAGCTTATGGTTTATTGTTAAAACTCCATCCTCTGTCTAGAGAACCAGTACTTGATTCTTTAGGGATCTTGAGAACACCCCTAGAAGTACACACAGACAGTCTAGCCTTATATTCACTATTTTGATTGCAGCTGAAAACAATCTTCATGGAAATCAAAGGGTGATGTGAGGGTTTTTTATTAGGAAAGATACAGTATAATGGCCTTTAGAAACCTATCCTGGCCATAATAAGAAGCAATTAATGGGTCAGATTTCAATTTAAAGGTAACTTGTGCCAATAACCATTAATCAAAGCCATTAAGGAGGTTGGATTACCACAAATATTCATGTTTTCCCATAATTGTTTAACACTTAGGTGACTTCAGGATTTTATGTTGCTTATTGTTCTTGAATTGCAGCATCTTGAGTACAACATAGAATGCATTTTAGAGACCACTGTTTTTTGTGATTTGAATATTGAAAGAGCATTTCTTTTTTCTTCACACTCTTAAGTACAGTGACATAACAATCATCTTAAAGTTATAATTGGTGAAATCAGGACACATGTAAATTAAATAGTTTCATGAACATTCACATAAAAAGTTCAGTGTTCATTTGAAGGCCTTCCAAATTGACATCTCCATATGAACCTCGCTCTGGGAAAACAGGGTTTAATGCATGTGCGTAAAGTGTTGTCCCAGATTAGCCTGTGCAGTCCACTTCCTTTCGTTTTTAGGAAGTCTGTTCTTAGCAATTTAGGACAACACTTTACACACATGCATTAAGCCCTGTTTTCCCAGAGCCTGACTCATATTATTATGAACTACAAACATGAGTTCTCAATTCAGAAGATCTATTGGCAATTTATTTTCACCAGACTTCACATTTTGGGTGCAGAAATAACAAGGAAATCTATTTCAGTGTTTGTATGCCCACACTTTCTTGCAGACTTTGTTTCGCCTTCTGTTTCCAAGACAATGGGAGATTGATGGCAGGAATTACCAGAGATCTGTGCCAGAGGTCTCCCACTTGATATAAACAGAAAAGTTTAAGGTGAAAGTGTTCTTCTCTTTAAATGGTATTAGAACAATTGATTTATGCATATAATTTGTGAAATTCAAATCCTTCAGACAGTCTGATAAAAACACTATTTTGTTGATTTCTTGCACCGTGCAAAATGCTAAAGACTTTGTATACCATTTAACCCTTTGCATGCTGGGAAATTTGTTGTCTGCTAAAATGTCTTCTGCTGAATTTCTAAAATTAGCATTTTCTTTGATTTTTTTCAAAGAATACTATCAGAATAGCAAACAGTTTGGATCCTGATGAGACACCACAGAATGTGGCGTCTCATCTGGATCCAAACTGTTTGCAAAGGCCTTCAAAATTCGGTTCCAGCGCTGAAAGGGTTAAACTCCATCCTCTTGCTTGAGAACCAGTAAACTAGATTATCACATACAGCCATTTAACCATTATTCTTTCTGAAATAACACTTAAATTATTTATGTTGTATTTTGGAGTTCTGTTTTCTATTTTGTACAGTACAATTCTGCAGTACAACTTTTACAACTAAAAGTTGTACTACAAATGTTGACTTTGTTTTTTTAAGCCTGGAGGATTATTCTCAGAATCAGGTGTATACTATAAAACAAACCCTGCTAAATGGTCCTGCCAACTGTTTCTTGAACAACACCCAAAACATTTTACGAGAAACTTTGCAGACATAGACAAAACATGATAATTGATGAGATTATATCCAGAAAACAAGAAATTGTGGTTATAATAAGTTCAAATGAATAAACTACACAGGTGTAACAATAAGGGTTTATAATTTAGTGCAAATCCATTAAAGTTTAACAAGAATTTCTGACAAGAACACTTAAACTTTCTTCCTGAACGAAAATAAACATTCAGTTTTACAAGAAAATTAACTATTTACAGTAGCCATAAGGACAATTTTAGGCAGAAATGGGACCTCTTTAATGAAATGAGCCTTGCTCTTGGAAAACCGGGCTTAATGCATGTGCGTTAAGTGTCGTCCCAGATTAGCCTGTGCAGTCTGCACAGGCTAATCAGGGACGACACTTTACGATTAAACTGGATTTTGCTCACAAGTTTCTTTCATTACACGAAAAATATCATAAAAGCAGAAAGTGTTGTCCCTGATAAGCCTGTGCAGTTTGCACAGGCTTATCAGGCATGACACTTTCCGCTTGCATGGAATTTTTCATTTAAAGGAAG
Organism: Dreissena rostriformis; assembly: GCA_007657795.1. Classification (NCBI taxonomy): domain Eukaryota; kingdom Metazoa; phylum Mollusca; class Bivalvia; order Myida; family Dreissenidae; genus Dreissena; species Dreissena rostriformis. The sequence continues at coordinate 48,930 of VMBQ01004727.1, forward strand.
ACTCTTTTAAACAAAAATCCAGTCTAGGCGGAAAGTGTCATCCCTGATTAGCCTGTTCAGACTGCACAGGCTTATCTGGGATGACAATTTATGCACATGCATTTATGTTTTCCCAAAGCGAGACTCAAATGATTGATGATCAGGGATGCCTCCTTGGACACCTCACACAAGTAAAGAATGAGGGCACAATCTCAGTACATCTCCTGGTCACATCAGATCACTGTCTCCCCTGTGCTACATTGTATAATGATGGGAGGACTTGATTTATGATCTCCACACCAACAGTCCAACCTTTATTACTCTGTTTGATTTATAATTCAGACCATTTAACCGGACATTTCCTTAGACACAGACTGTCATTACAAGAGATTTTCTTGTAGAAAAAATCCTTCACAGGAAATGGGCATTGATTTTTGCATAGCTTTAAGGGCAAAGCAACTCAGGATTGATCTATATAACTGGTAGAGGAAGGTAAATGAGAAAATCAGCCTTTATTCAGAAAACTTATGATCACCATTTGTTGTTGCTGAAATGTGTTTAACTTACGCAGGAAAATACATATTCTCACTCATATATTAATGATATAACAATTGTTTTATAGAATGTTAGAAACACACAACCTGGACAGATGCCGTCATAATTTTAAGGGTATTTGGACATTAGACAACCTTCCGGACTTGTGCCCACTCGGCTCAAATGTGCTCAGATGTTCATTATTTTCTATCTTGCACTAAAATTATGATGCTTTAATTTACAAATGTAATTTACATTTGCAATTTAATTATAAGCAAATGATATGCCATTTATTTATTGTGAAATTTGATGATAAACCAATTGGATTTCCTGAGCCAATTACACAGCCCACACTTCTTCATAATGCTCATGTCAGCAGCAATCCATTTCACAGAAGGTGGTAGATTGGAAGTCAACACTTACACAGGTAGTTGCACAAATCAGAGCCTAACTATAGCACCTCACTCCCTCTGGTAATGAGAAAATGGGGCAAGTATGGCACACATGATAGGCAAATTACTGGGAAAAACATTCCTTGTCAATGAATTATGACTTTATGACTTCCAAATGATATCCCAGATGTGTTTGTTGTTGGTATAAACACCTCCTAAATGATAATTGGACAACAGGCTGTTTTCATTGCCTTGTTCTTTGGGATGTGTGGAATACCTGCACACTGCTGGGTTATCAAAAGTGGTCTACATCTAACATAGTGACAAGAACTTTCACATATTGCACGGATTCCCGTAACCTGAAAATATTTTTGTTTGGCATGTTGCACATAACCACAGCATTCCTACATTCTTGCATGTTCTTTCATGTATTCTTTTTAATTGGCATATTGTTCATCATTTTTCCACTTTTAAACAATTTCTGTTCATTTCATATGTGTTCTATCCTAGAGAGAAAACAAGCAGGAGGGCATATGTCCTGGCAGGTGTTTGTCCCCCTATACTTTGAAAATCTTGGGCGTACATCCATTAGAACATGTTTTACTCAAATGTTTATTAATAACTACATTTTCTTATTTGCAATAAAATTATGTTGCTTAAATTAAAGAAGTAATTTAAATTTGCAATTTTATTATTAGCAAATGATATGCCGATTATTTATTGTCAAATTTGATGATAAACCAATAGGTTTTCCTGAGCCAATTAAAGAGCCCACGTTTTTCATTATGCTGATTTCAGCAGCAATCCATTTCACAGATGGTGATAGATTGGTAGTCAATGCTTACACAGGTAGTTGCAAAAATCAGAGCCTACCTTTAGAAGTTCACCCCCTCTGGTAATGAGAAAATGGGGCAAATATGGCCACATGATAGGCTAATTACTGGGAAAACATTCTTTGTTAATGAATTATGACTTTATGACTTTCAAATGATACCCCTGATGTGTTTTTTGTTGGTATAAACACCTCCTAAATGATAATTGGACAACAGGCTGTTTTCATTGCCTTGTTCTTTGGGATGTGTGGAATACCTGCACACCAGCTGGGTTATCAAAAGCGTTTTATCTCTTACACATTGACAAGAACTTTCACATATTGTGCAGATTCCTGTTACCTGATTATGTTTTTGTTTGGCATGTTGCAGATAACCGCAGCATTCCTAGCCGTTCTTGCATGTATTGCATTTGATTGGCATATTGTTCACCATTTGCATAAAACAAGCCTTTCTATGTATGGTTAACTATTTTTTTCAACTTACGTGACTGTAAATTATTAGAGAACAAAAAATTATGCCCTGCAGTCCTATGGCCAAAATGACTGCCTTGGGGATAATACGCATGTCTGAAGTTAACAAACAATATACTTATTTGGCCATAATTATTGATAAATTGGGTAGTCCAGTCTAGCATGTGATATGGTATTTCCCAATTAATGCCTATTGATTCCTTGCAAAGAACACACAGTAAGGCTGATGGGGGCAATAAGAAAACTGATAGCTCAAGTGAATTAGGAAGTGTACTGGGACATTGAGCAGGAATCTTGCACCATTTGGAACTTCTGCCAATCGTACTGGGGAATTCAATGCTCACATGACCAAAACTATTTGGAAGCACCAACATTTATGGATCAATTTCCAAAAATTACAGCATTTGTTGGATCCAATTTGACATTTTTCATCAAAGAAAAGCATTCTAAATGTCATTTTTCTAAATTGCATTTTTAAGAGCTTTCTCAAAATGCAATTAAAACTGACAAACAAATTGTTGATAGAAATACGTACCTTCCAAAACAGATTGTTGTTTTAAATACGTATTTTGCCAGCTTCAATTAACATCGAAAATATTTGATCCTACATGTATACCCATTAAAACAGAGCAGAAAACAGAGCAAAAAACAGTAAAACAGAGCAAATTTAGCCAAATGTTTTAACACCCCACCCCACACATAGCTGTAAGTATAAAAGAAGAAAGGACAATGATTATGTATCAACTGTATCAGTCGTAAAATTCCCCAAAATTAGTTGACATTATTTCAACTCTTTATAAACATTAATGAACACTGAATTAAACCTGACAATGGCAAATGTAATTCAAACAAAAACTCATGAAATTTATACTATGCTGTGACATCTATTTGGAAATACTGTAAATACCCTTATAACTGACCCTGGGGACTCAATATTTTCTCCATGGGATGATTTAATGATTTAATACAAGTTAAGATTTGGAAGGATGTGTTCTGTACTTCAAAAAGGCAGACTGCTTTATCCACTGCTGAGTGGATAAGCTAGCACACCTTAAAGTGGTGACCTTCACTCTAAGTCAGCATAATTTAATCATAACTTCTGAACATCTTATGAATGAAATTAACCTTTCATGAAAATCCTTCAATGGCATAGGAGATATGAAGCACATATGAATAAAATGAAGGCTTAACTATAGACCTTCAAGTGTGACCTTGACCTTGAGTTGGTTTACTGACTCATGCCTACTGCATGTTGTCTTAATGACCTTAACATTGTAACCAAGTTTCATGAAAACCCTTGAACGTGTATACAAGATATTGAGCTACATGGAGGCTAAAACCTTTGACCTTAAAGTATGGCCTTGACATTTGAGTACACAAAGACACTAGCCTTATATTCTCTATTTATATTGCAGCTAAAAAGAATCTGAATGGAAATTAAAGGTGGAAGGGGGAGCTTTTATTAGGTAATTTACAATTTAATAGCCTATAGAAACCTATCCTGGCCATAATAAGAAGCAATTAACGGGTCAGATTTCAATTTAAAGATAACTTGCGCCAATAACTATTTATCAAAGCCATTAAGAAGATTGGATTACCGCAAATATTGATGATTTACCATAATTGTTTAACACTAGTGACTTTGAGATTTTATGTTGCTTATTGTTCTTGAATTGCTGCATCTTTACGGACATGCATTAAGACCTGTTTCCCCAGAGCCCGGATCATATTATTATGAACTACATACATGATAGTTTTCAATTCTATTCTCAGAATATCAATTGGCAATTTATTTTCACCAGACTACACATTTTGGGTGCAGAAATTACAAGAAATCTGTTTCAGTGTGTGTATGCCCACACTTTCTTGCAACTTGTTTCGCCTTCTGTTTCCAAGACAATGGCTGATTGATGGCAGGAATTATCAGAGATTTGCTCCAGATGTCTCCCACATGGTACAAACATAAAGGTTATAGGTGCAAAATGTATTTCCTTCTGTTAAAACCCATATTAAAACAATTGATATATGTATATTATTTGTGAAATTCAGAACCTTCAGACATCTGATAAAATAACTAGATTTTGTTACTACAAGGTCTCTGATGACTTGCGGAGAGCAAAATGCTATAGACTTTGTATATCTCATATTCTATACTTTATAAGTTAAAACCCTATATCAATAGCTTACAGTTTATTGTTAACCCTTTGCATGCTGGGAAATTTGTTGTCTGCTAAAATGTTGTCTGCTAAATTTCTAAAATTAGCATTTTCTTCGATTTTTTTTCCAAGAATACTATCAGAATAGCAAACAGTTTGGATCCTGATGAGACGCCACGTTCTGTGGCGTCTCATCTGGATCCAAACTGTTTGCAAAGGCCTTCAAAATCCGGTTCCAGCGCTCAAAGGGTTAAACTCCATCCTCTGGCTAGAGAACCATGCAGTACTTGGTTTCTTTAGAGATCTTGTGGACACTCCCAGAAGGGCATTGAACCTGAGACCTTGTGATGGCAAGGTTGACAATATATCCAATATACATGTACCTACACGACCTCAACTCTTCTCATTGCATACAGCTAATTATTTTATGCTTTCCGGTGGTTTATAGAGAAATATCAGTGAATAAAAACTGATAATTTACTGTTTCAAACAGTGAAAATTAACAGTGAAAATTATCCATAATTTGTATTGTTTTCGCAGAACTATTGTTTGGCAAAAATACCAAAAAATTCATTTCTTAGAAATAAAAAGGATATTTGTTGGATTCTGTGGAATATTGATTTTATTTCACTCGTGATTATAGACCAGTTGAATGTTATTGTTTACATTCGGGATTTTTCGCGCATGCGCACTGACTGGTTGGCAAAAGCACTGGTTACAGCAACGTAAAACATATATTAAGGGCTTTTGTTAAGTCAATAAATTGATAAATAAATCCGAAACAAACATTATAACACCCGAATAATATTGCAATTTAGTACCAATAAATGTAAATTCATAAATTTAATTTCCCCTTTATAAAAAAAAAACGAATTAGTTATTAGCATCAGATTAAAGGTGGTCGGAAGACTAAACACTGAAAATTCCACAACACAAAACTATAAATTTACTGTATTATTTTTAAAGTAAGACCTAAATAAATGATATTTAAAAAATAATAATTTGATTATAATTTTAAGTGTTGTGGATGTGACATTGTTAATTTTAATCAGCGATCGAAAGTGTAAGAGGTGCATTGAATCAATTATAAAAACAAAGCCCTAAAAAGGACTGAATTCATACAATCTTTAAATGTTATGGTAATTTTGTCTTGCATTGAATTAATTTTCGTTTCGTTTTCATTTAATGACATTATTATTAAATGTGGGCATACATATGGAAAAACTGCATATTATGCAAATTGAACTGTCTTCATGTTTATTAAAATCACGTTACTAGTGATAATGAGTGATACAAATCTAGCATTTTATATATGAAACCATAAATCTATATAATATAGATGTATGGTTTCATATATAAAANGCTGATTGATGGCAGGAATTATCAGAGATTTGCTCCAGATGTCTCCCACATGGTACAAACAGAAAGGTTATAGGTGCAAAATTTATTTCCTTCTGTAAAAACCCATATTAAAACAATTGATATATGTATATTATTTGTGAAATTCAGAACCTTCAGACATCTGAAAAAATAACTAGATTTTGTTACTTCAAGGTTTCTGATGACTTGCAGAGTGTAAAATGCTATAGACTTTGTATACCTCATATTCTATACTTTATAAGTTAAAACCCTATATCAATAGCTTACAGTTTATTGTTAAACTCCATCCTCTGGCTAGAGAACCAGTACTTGGTTTCTTTAGAGACCTTGTGGACACTCCCAGAAGGGCATTGAACCTGAGACCTTGTGATGGCTAGGTTGACAACATATGCAATATACATGTACCTACGCGACCTCAACTAGTCTCATTGCATACAGCTATTTATTTTATGCTTTCTGGTGGTTTATAGAGAAATATCAGTGAATTAAAACTGATAATTTACTGTTTCAAACTGTGAAAATTAACAGTGAAAATTATCCATAATTTTCATTGTTTTCGCAGAACTATTGTTTGGCAAAAATACCAAAAAAATCATTTCTAAGCGTAAAATAAAAAGGATATTTGTTGGATTCTGTGGAATATTGATTTTATTTCACTTGTGATTATAGAAAAAATATATTTTATATGATCACTCATGAATTAAAATCGATATTCCACCAAATCCAACAAATATCCTCTACATGTATTTAACCAATATTCTTTCTGTAACAACACTTTAATTATTTATGTTGTATTTTGTAGTACTGTTTTCTATTTTGTTCTCTTAAATAACTAAAAGTTGTTATACAAATGTTGACTTTGTTTTTTCAAGAGTTATAAAGTCCCAAATTCTAGACACGTATTATCAGTAACAGGTGTATGCTATAAAACCACCCCTGCTAAATGGTCCTGCAGACTGTTTCTTGAACAACACCCAAAACATTTTACAAGATACTTTGCAGACACAGACAAAACATGATAATTGATGAGATAAAATCCAGAAAACAAGAAATTGTGGTTATCATAATTCAAATGAATAAACAACACAGGTGTAAAGAGAAGGGTTTATCATTTACTGCAAATCTATTACAGTTTAACAAGAATTTCTAACAAGAACTCTTTACCTTTAATCTAACCAAAGAATTTTTTCTAAGATTCAAAAAAATAATGTGAACATTTAGTTTTACAAGCAAATAAGCTTTTTACAGTGGCTATAAGGACAATTTTAGGAAGAAAGGGGAGCACTGAAATAAAATGTATACCATAATTTTTTTTTTTTTTTTNGACACTCATAATTTGCTTGCCTACTGTATTTTGGGGGCATTACTGAATGAATATTCAGTGTCATGATTAATGACTCAAGTATATTACTTTTCTTGGTTTAATCAACACATGATTGGTTTATTTCACACATGAAGGACTGCTACCAGCCATTAACGTGAATGACAGTTCTCCACTGAAGTCAATACCTCAAATGAACCTTGTTCTGGAAAAACAGGACTTAAAGCATGTGCATAAAGTGTCTACCAAATTAGCCTGTGCACTCTGCACAGGCTAATCAGCGGCAACACATTCCACTTTTATAGGGATTATTTGTTTAAAGGAAGTCTCTTCTAAACAAAAATCCAGTTTTGGGGGAAAGTGTCTGACACTCAGCTTAGGCTTATCTGGGGTGACACTTTACTTATTACCCACGTGCATTTAGCCCCATTTTCACAAAGCAACCCTCAAATGATTGATGACCAGGGATGCCTGCTTGGACACCTCAAACAAGTAAGGATTGAGGAGAAAATCTCAGTACAGTTCCCTGGTCACATCAGATCACTGTCTCCTGTCTGCTATAATGATGGAGGACTTGATTTATGATCTCCACACCAACAGTCTAACCTTTATTGCTCTGTTTGATTTATATTTCAGACCATTAAACCGGACATTTCCTTAGACACAGCCAGTCATTACAAGAGATTTTCTTGTAGGAAAAAACCTCCACAGGAAATGGGCATTGATTTTTGAATAGCTTAGGGCAAGGCAACTCAGGATTGATCCATGTAACTGGTGATGGAAGGTAGATGAGAAATCAGCCTTCATTCAGAATACTTATGATCACCATTTGTTGCTGCTGACATTTGTTTTCAAGTTACACATGAAAATATATAATCCTACTCAAATATTTTTGATGATGTAACAAAAACTATTGCATGTCAGAAACACACACCCTGTCAGACATGGTCATAATTTTTAGGGTAGGCGGACATCCCGGACACTGCCCCCATCGGCACAGGCTATTTTGGGAAGATACTTAAAGCACATGTATTAACCCCCCCCCCCCCCCCCCCCCCCCCCCCCCCNTCAAGGGTCAGTCTTATATACATGGCAAATGAATTTTCATGGCATTTGAAATAATTCAATATTAGGGCAATTGGAGGGCTGAGTGTTCATAGAGGGCCAGTGTCCCTGGTGGAAAATAAGCGAAATGGCATATGTACTGGAAAGTGTTTGTCCCCATTCCTTATAAATCGTGGGTCGGCGTAAATCAATTAGACTGTTCTTTTTGCTTAAATAATTATCCATCATTACATTTTCTTATTTTCAATAAAATTATGTTGCTTTAATTCTCATATTGATTTACATTTACATTTGCAAATTACCGGTAATTGATATACCAATTCTATATTGTTTAATTTGATGATAAACCAATGAGATTTTCTGAGCCAATTACAGAGCACACACTTTTCATAATGCTTATTTCAGCAGCAATCCATTTCACAGACAGTGGTAGATTGGAAGTCCATGCCAGCACAGGTAGTTGCACAAATCAGAGCCTAACTATAGCACCTCACTCCCTCTGGTAATGAGAAAATGGGGCAAATATGGCGCACATGATAGGCAAATTACTGGGAAAACATTCCAAGTCAATGACTTTATGACTTCCAAATGATATCCCAGATGTGTTTGTTGTTGGTATAGCACCTCCTAAATGATAATTGGACAACAGGCTGTTTTCATTGCATTGTTCTTTGGGATGTGTGGAATACCTGCCGGTGGCTGGGTTATCAAAAGTGTTCTGTATCTTACAAATTGACAAGAACTTTCACAAATTGTACAGATTCCTGTAACATGATTATATTTTTGTTTGGCATGTTGCAGATAACCATAGCATTCCTAGTGTTCTTACATGAATTGTTTTTAATTGTTCACCATTTGAATGAAACAATTTCTTTTAATTTCATAGTTGTTCATTCATAGAGGGAAAATGAGCGGGAGGGCATATGTCCTGGAAGGTGATTTTCCCCCTAACTTAAAAATCTTGGGTCTGCGTACGTTCATAAGACTGTGTGTTTTACTCAAATGTTTATCAATTACTACATTTCCTTATTTGCAATTAAATTAAGTTGATTTAATTTCAAGAAGTAATTTACATTTACAATTTAATTATAAGCAAATCATTTATTGTTAAATTTGATGATAAACCAATAGGTTTTCCTGAGCCAATTATAGAGCCCACATTCTTCATTATGCTGATGTCAGCAGCAATTCATTTCACAGAAGGTGGTAGATTGGAGTTAACTCTTTCAGTGCTGGAACCGAATTTTGAAAGCCTTTGCAAACAGTTTGGATCCAGATGAGACGCCACAGAACGTGGCATCTCATCAGGATCCAAACTGTTTGCTATTCTGATAGCATTCTTTGAAAAAAAATCAAAGAAAATGCTAATTTTAGAAATTCAGCAGACGACATTTTAGCAGATGACAAATTTACCAGCATGCAAAGGGTCAAGTCTATGCTAACACAGGTAGTTGCAAAAATCAGAGCAAACATGAGAGCCTAACTAGTACACCCCTCTGGTAATGAGAAAATGAGGCAAATATTGCACACATAATAGGCGAATTACTGGGAAAAACATTCCTTGTCAATGAATTACGACTTTATGACTTCCAAATGATATCCCAGATGGGTTTGTTGTTGGTATAAACACCTCCTAAATGATAATTGGACAACAGGCTGTTTTCATTGCTCTGTTCTTTGGGATGTGTGGAATACATGCACATGGCTGGGTTATCAAAAGTGTTCTACATCTTACATATTCACAAGAACTTTCAGAAATTGTGCAGATTCCTGTAACCTTATTGTATTTTTTGGCATGTTGCAGATAATCTCAGCATTCCTAGCGTTCTTGCATGTTCTTGTATGTATTTTATTTGATTCGCATATTCTTCAAGAAACAATTTCTGTTCAGTTCATAGGTGTTCTTTTGCAATGAGCTTTTTCAACCGTGGTTCAATGCTAAAAAAATTATATATTCATTATGTCTTATGATTTTTCAAGGTTTGATACAATTAAATTGGAGAATTTTAAATAAAATCTGCAAGTACTGCAGGTTAGACCGGAGATTGTTTGAAATTGTATTGCGATCATGATAAAATATTGTTTTTCATTCATGAGAGATCAGAGAAATAATATTTTCATACGTGGTAACATAGGACATAAGTAAAAAAATATATGAGCCAAGCTCTGTGAAAACCGGGCTTAATGCATGTGAGTTAAGTGTCATCACAGATTAGCCTGTGCAGCCTTCACAATTCATGGAATGTTTTGTTTAAAGAAAGCCTCTCTGAACAAACATCAAGTTCAGGCATAAAAAATGTCGTCCCTGATTACCCTGTGCAAACTGCACTGGCTAATATGGGACATCACTTGGCACCCATGCATTAACCCTGGTTTTTACAGAGCACGTTCATATTAATAATGTTTTATTTATGATTGTTTATCAGAATTCTGTGGCATGAACATAGAACTAACCAAGCATGGGAAATACAAAGACTCGGTAAATAATGCAAATGATGTAAATTCTAACATGATCTGAAAACTACTTTGGCAACTGAGGTGAGACTATTTGTTTAGTGTGCAACTTGAATTTTGCTTTATTTAAATGTAATTTTGCAAAACGAATTTTGGTTCTTTGTGTTAAGAAGATCAGTTAGCATGCTGTTAGCGTACAATATGGACTAGACATTGAAGGGTCACATGTACGTACCACTTGTAGAGCGGTTTCCGTGGAGATCTTGCCTTCTTTCACCATCTGCATGAGCGCTATCCGGTCATTGTCACTCATCGTAATCTCATGAGCCAACAGGTCCCCTGCATTGGCAGAAATGGAAATCATATTGAAAATATTAGCATGAATTATTCAGTCAGTGACCTTAAGTTAAAGTTCTCATTAACAGTCATTGGCTAAGAATGTATTAAGCAACAATAGCATGTTATGTGTGTATTTTACAGTGATAAGGAGGGCGATTTTGGAAATAAATCAGGACCAAAAATACCCTTTACTGGGTCCGCCCAAAAATCCTGCATTATTTAACTGACTGTTAGTAAATTTTCACAAGCTTCACTACAACAATCTGAGGATCTAACGATGGGTAAAAAGGCAATCACAAACTCTTTGTGCTCAGGTGAGCAAAACATGAGCCTGCTTTGGGAAAATGGGATTTAATACATGTGCCTAAAGTGTCATCCCAGATTAGCCTGAGCCGTCTGCAAAGGCTTATCAGGGACAAAACTTTCCGCTTTTAAGGAATTTTATATTCAAAGGAAGTTTCTTCTAAACGATAATCAAGTCTGGGCGGAAAGTTTTGTCCCTGATTAGCCTGTGCAAACTGCACAGACTAATCTGGGACAACAATTTATGCATGAAATGCATTAAGCCCTATTTTCCAAGATTGTGGTTGTATTTTATTCTCTTTCTAAGCAATGGTGACATGCTACATCCCAGTGGTCACAGAGCTCACCTTGGTGTTTCTTGTAGCTGTGTTTCCTGCTGGACCGTCGGAAGCCCATGTTCCTGAAGAGACGTCCCAGTGTGGACGTTTTCTTTTTCTCCGAGGTGGACTCACACTCACCTGAAACCAAGTACCGTTAATATTATTTATCTGCCCTTGTAATTTATTGTCTCTCTGTGTTTTTCCATATTACAATCCAGATATAGTTTTATAGCCAAATTTGACCATTTACCTCTATGTGTGACCTTGACCTTTGATGTAGGGTATTGGGTGTAACAAGCAAAACATCATTTATGATGGTGAATAGTTATGGTAAGCAATTATATTTGTTAAATTGCACAATGAATGAAAAATAACAGTATGGATGGGCTCAAATTAACTTAAATGTATTATATCAACCCCATATACATTATTAATTTATCTTTCAAATAATATTTTGACTTGTTCCATTTCCATAAAATATGTGTTTCGTTTATAAAGTGTCACCATTCCTGATTAGGTGAAGAGTGGGACGACCAGCCAGTTTTGACTTAAGTTATGAGATGCCTTAACAGATGAACATCTTGATTTCTCATTCCTATCCTTTATGCGTGGCGCTGGCAATCAGTAGCCCTTCATCGAGTAGGTAACGGCCATCACATGACAAGCTGCATTATTCTAGATGTCTGCATGAAATGCATTCAGTTTTTTGGGGAATTCCTATTCCACAAAACCACATGCAACTCCCTGGCATCCCATCAAGCCATATACATCTATCAAGATTAACTCCCAACAAAAATTGACAGCAGTTTCTCAATTGATATATGATTAACCAAGCAAATAGGCTGTCAACCGTCACAAAAGGAAAACTAAATACTAGACCAAGGAGGCTAACTGCTACATACAATTACTGGTGTCTATACAATTTAGATAAGCAATAAATTGTAACTTAACAGTACAGTATCAATGCTCTTTGAAGGTAACGCTACATTTTCAAGAAAATTGCTATGAATAATTTGTAATTTGTATAAAACTCTGGTACAGGATACTTTATATGCTTTATTTAAAATGTTTTTTTTTTCTTATCATAGGTTTATTGGATCGAAAGCCTTGGTTCAAAAGGATGGTTTGAGTAGTTTCCTGGCATAACCAGTACTTGGTGTCTTTGGAACTATCCTGATAATCCTCCCCTGAATGGGGATCGAACATTTTGATCACTTCATTATTTCAGCCATATAGCCAGTTTTGACTTCTTCTGAGATGCTTTTACAGATGAACATCTTTTTTTCCCCAATCTTATCCTTTATGCGCAGCTCTTGGCAGAAAGGAAATTGGTACCCTTTAATTAAACTATCTTCTGGGTATAGGTAACCAGCCATCACATGACAAGCTGCATTATTCTAGATGTCTGCATGAAATGCATTCAGTATTCTGGGGAATTCCTATTCAACAAACCCACATGCAACTCACTGGCATCCCATCAAGCCATATACATCTATCAAAATTAACTCCCAACAAAAATTGACAGCAGTTTCTCAGTTGATATACATTTTGTATGATTTACCAGGCACATAAGCCGTCAATCATCACAACAGGAAAACTTAATACTAAAAGAGGGAGACTAACTGCTTCAAACAAGTACAGTTGTCTATACAATTCAGATAAGCATTTAATTGTTATTTTACAGCATCAATTTTCTTCCAAGGAAACGCGACATTTAAAAAAAACTTGCCTTGAATAAATTGTTATTTGTAGCAACTCTGTTACAAAATACTTAATATGCTAAAGTTCAAGTCATATATTTGTATCAAAGATTGACAGCATCCACAGCCATGGCTCAAATGGATAATCTTGAGTTTATATTTTTTGGGAGGAACAATTATATTTGGAAAGATCCTGATAATTCTCCCCTGAAATTGGATCGAACTTGGGCTCTTCCCATCTCAAGACTCATGTAATATACATTACACCATATTGTGGATGATATTAGAAGCATTAAAGGGACTGTAAACCACGAATGACGAAAAAAGAAAAGTTCTGAAATACTTTTTTTTTTTACAATTATTAGTTCATATTGATTAAAATATCACGACTGGTATATAACATTACTTGAAAAAAGTAGTTTTTTTATTTTTACTTTATTTTTGTATTTATTTAATTTTTTGCTGGGTTGCATACCAGGTTACTACCAGTTAACTATAAATAACGCATGTAGATTGATCATCATCGTCACGTGGTAAACCCAGGAATGCAAATTGTGCATGCGTAGTGAATTGTAAATATTTTATATATAAAAAGATCAATTTACTTGCGTTATTTATAGTATGTATATCGTTATGTCACCTATTTTCCCGAAGTACTTTTGATTTCACATCATGTTTTTTATTACCGAATATACTGAAAATATTAACTTTTTTCAAGTAATGTTATATACCAGTCGTGATATTTTAATCAATACAAACCAATAATTGTAAAAAAATATGGTATTTTAGAACTTTTCTTTATTTCTTCATTCGTGGTTTACAGTCCCTTTAAATGAACAGTTGGCAAACATATCACGAATAAGTAATGTTTCCTGACAACAATTAAAAGTAATGCTTCTTGATTATAAGTATAAGTAATGTTTTTTTATTATAGCTATAAGTAATTTTTCTTGATTATAATATTAAGTAATGTTCCTTAATTATTATTATAAGTACATGTTATGCTTCTTAATTATAATTACAAGCAGCTTACCATTTTATTAATTGTGACCATAGATAATGCAAATTTGGCTATAACATAACATTTTTGCTGTAGAAAAGTAGTGAAACATTTTGTTAAATAGCTACATGTTTGTTAATATGTAGCAACAAGAAACATGAATGTAAAATGGGAACTTGATAAATTAACAAAATAAATTCATTTATAGCTTTGATTTTCTGCTCAATTCCCAGAAGGTTCACATTGTGTAAACCGGAAAAAAAACATCTAAATATCAAATGACAAATGTTTAATACTGTCAACATGAACAAACAACAATAAACATGTGCAACAGCAAAATTCAATGTTTCAAATCAGAACATTAAATATTTATGAGCAAGAAATGTTACAATGATAAACCATGACCTATGTTTAATTCTAATTAAATACAGGATTGCTGCTTTTTGCATGATTAATATATAAGCCGCATCATGCAAAAATGGGTCTCATGTCATATGCGGCCAGTGTGGCTCAAAACTATCCATTTGCTTATTTCGCTAATGAGACCACGAAACCTTGTGTGACTCTATAGCGACTGGGTAGCGGAAATACCCCAAAACTGGTCATGAGCCACGCTTGCCGCATATTGCATAAGACCCATTTTCACATGATGTGGCTCATATAAGGCTACACCACCAACATAAGCTAAGAGCAACAAGAACCATCAGCAACACCACAGTTCAAAGCAATAACTCATTAGGTGCGATAAATCCACCAAGACAAAGTAGCTTAGCAATTAGATTTCCAGAAAAAGTACTGTGACATGTTAAAAGCTTTGGAATTGATGGTCCAATATAAACTCCCTAGAAAACAGTAAAATTAAGTAGTCTAATATATATACTGAGTTGCTGTCCTTAATTTAACCCATTTATGCCTAGCGTCTAGAAAAAAGGCCTTGGCAAACAGCGTAGACCCAGATGAGACGCCATGGATGGGAGAGTCCACTTGGCATAAATCGGTTAATTAAATGTAACTTGATATTGCTATACATACATATTGTAAAGCAAGCTTCCAAGTACATTAGGAAGGATGGTTACTATAAACAAGTTGTATTTTCTATGGGGAATTGTATTTGGCTTCATTCATTTTAACCCATTTATGCCGAGTGGACTCTCCCATCCTTCTAAATTGGATCAATTTATTTCCATAATTAGGGATGTCTAGTATATTTATTTCTATATTTAGAATTTTTCTTACAGAAATTTCTTTAATCAAACAGCGCAGACCCTCAGATGAGACGCCGCATTATGCGGCATCTCATCTTGGTCCACGCTGTTTGCCAAGGCCTTTTTCCGAGACGCTAGGCATAAATGGGTTAATTATCTATTTTCTGTAAATTACAAAACATGCCAGGGTTTCTTGCAAAAGCAGCTCAACAGGGCAGAAGCACAAAAAAAATAGCAAAGCAGGGAGCAAAACTCTCTTATAGGAAGGCAATTATGCAGATTTATACTAATGTATGGTGAAAGTGGTCTTCACAGCTTCTATAAAACTACTCATTATTAAAAAATGTAAACATAACAATTGCAGTTAATTCAATCAAATTTCCCACGTGTAAACCCACAACCTGGTATTTTTGGTAAATATTACTTGTTTATAACACAAAATTGTAAAATTTTCATATATAAGACAGCCCAGTAAGCCTTGTATGAGATGAACTAATTATTTCCGCCTTCAAAACATCCCAAAACTAAAATTGCTACAAACACACTTGTAACTTCTTTTTGGTAAAATTTAAACAACACCATTTCTTAGCAACAAACAACAGCAGATAAGGTTCCTTTGTAAGAATATTATTTCATTATGAAGACAATGGAATTTTCTTAATGCAAACATTATGCTATTCTTATGCTGTAAGTAATAACAATAAAACACACATCTCAGCAAGAAGTAAGTACTTGCAGTAGCAAGGAAAATAAATAAAAACCTTTTAGCCTCACTCTGGGAAAATGGGGCTTAATACATCTATGTAAAGTGTCTTCCCAAATAAGCACAGGCTAGCCTAATCAAGGATTACACTTTCCAGTTAAACTGAATTTTCGCAATTAAAAGACTTTCTTTAAACAAAAAATACTATAAAAGCGGAAAGTGTTGTCCCTGATAAGCCTGTGACAACACTTTTTGCACATGCATTAAGCCCTGTTTTCCCAGAGCGAGGCACATTTATGGATGACATATTGTCTCAAATAGTGAGCTCTGCAAAAGAGCTGTTACTGAGGGGAATATTGTTGGCATAAAAGGGTGGGTTAAAAAAAGGGTTGCAAGCGGTTTACAGCACATTTTGGTGAGTTAACATTTGCTTGAGATTGTTTAAAGCACATACATGTGATATAAGATTTGGTTGCCATGTTTTAAAGCGCATAACGTTGTAAGTTACCTTTTGTCTTTTTCTTTGGGAATACACAACACATGCCTAGATAAAATATATCACAACAGAGTTACAAACACAGTGATATAGTTTAAAGTAACAAACATGACTGTATAATAATACAAGAGAGCAAAAACTAAGGATATAATTCTAAATAATTGTGGCAATGTGAATGCACTAAACTTAATTATAATAATCACACCCAAAGAGTAACAGTCAGAAGCGTGTAGTCATTAATTGAACATTTAGTCAGGGAGGGGGGAAACAATTTCACAGTTCACAAATGTCAATGAAAAACCTGTTTAAAAACAACACATTGTATAATGTTATGTAATGTAATATAAGACTTATAATGCAAGATTTGTTTATCTGTGTGTATGCTAAACAATCATAAAGCATTGCATGTTTCACAAACACAATAATGGTTAAATTACTATTGATTAACTATTGCAATCACATCAAGCATAGAATTCTAAAATAAATCCTTTCAAATGTAAATGAAAATGGAATATTATGAAATGAAATTATACAAATCAGTCGCACTCTGAGAAAAGGAGGTTTAATGCATGTGCGTAAAATGTCATACCAGATTAGCATGTGCAGTTCTTGACGAAAAATTCAGGCAGAAAGTGTCGTCCCTGATAAGTCTGTGCGGACTGCACAGGCTTATCTGGGACGACACTTTATGCACATGCATTAAACCCCCTTTTCACGGAGTGATGCTCAAATGTTGAAATACATACCAGTGTCCAGGGTGACATAGTTTGCATGACTCGGACTGTCTTGGTACCTGCAAAACAACCACAAAATGTTCAACAAAACAGATACAAAGTGATTCAAGATCTAGAAAAACCGGGCTTAATACATGTGCGTAAAATGACGTCCTTGATTAGCCTGTGCAGTCCGCACAGGCTGTTGTGGTTTTGCATACATTGTGTATAGCCATTTTCATTAATTAGTTCTGAGCCGGAACAGGTTAAGAATTACCGAGCACGTTAAATTTTCATTAGAAAATAAACTAAATGTCATTGTGTCTATATGAATTATTGTTCTTAATGTATGTTAGGGGAAATGAAATAGTGTGGATAGTTATTTCCTTTTAATATGTCTATTTTATCTGCGTTTGTAACTTGTCTCTCTAGATTATTATATTTATCAATATTTAATAATCATATCACAGAAAAAAAAGATTTTAATCTTGATATAAATCTACTGTATATTATTAATCATCTCCTAGAACATATTTTAACTTCTTTTCATGTGTCTTATGTTTTCTTAATTTGTTTCTCTTATCTTTGCTATGGATTTTCCTCTGGTTCTAACTGCCTGTTTGTTGTGACAGAGGCAATTATTCTGTGTCTGTGAGAGAGATTGGAAGCAAGACAGAGAGAGGCCCTGCTAGACAGAATGATAAGAGTTATAATCACAAGGGGAAGTCTGACATTAGACTGGTGTTTTCTTGGGGTTTCTTGGGTGATATCTGTGAAATTATAAAAATTATCATAAGCATTCTTAAGGGAGTCTGTTGAAACCTATGTAATCATAAGGTTTATAATGTTTTTTTTTGTGATATGATTGTCAGTTATTGATAAATATAATGATCTAGAGAAACCAGTTACAACCTTAAATGAAACAGTCAGGATTAAAAACAATAATTCATATGCAGTAACATTGAAATAAGTGTGTTTTCTCAAGAAAAAACAAATGTGCGGCATTGAATCCTTAAAAGTTCCCGATCAGAAGCAAAGTGAAAATGGCTATACGCAACCCGCATAAAACCAGAACAGCCTGCGAGTAACTTAGCTGCTCATCAGTATCTTACGGTTGTTAATGAAGCCTTTAAAACTAAAATCTATAATGAAAGGTCTTTTATTTAATTTGATTTTCTAAGGGACTACAAACCGGTCGAAATAAGTAGTTGAGCGGTACATGGTTAAAACAAGTACACAAGAAAACAATTCACTGCGTAGAAAGAATGCTCCTCAAACAAGCACAGTTATGTGCATAAAGTATTGTCCCAGATTAGCCTGTGCAGTCTGCACAGTCTAATCAGGGATGACACTTTCCACCTAAACTTGATTTTCGTTTAGAAGAGACTTGCTTTACACAAAAATTCCATAAAAGCAGAAAGTGTCGTCCCTGATTAGACTGTGCGGACTGCACAGGCTTATATGGGAAGAAATTTGACACACATGCATCAAGCCCAGTTTTCTCAGAACACTTCACATTTGAAGCAAAGCATGAACAAACATCCACTGTTCACAGCATCATGGGATATTGATTAACCCTGAATGGATGCAGACAGTTAGGGCATCATTTCTGACAACTGCAGATAGAAATATCAGCTCCATTCCCTGACAGAGCCTACAGCTTCTCAATTATGGATGGAGAGTGACTAGAGAAAAGTTCTGGGAAAATGGGGCTTAATGCATGTGCGTAAAGTCTCATCCCAGATTAGCCTGTGCAGTCCCTACAGGCTAATAAGGGGTGACACTTTTTGCTTTTATGGTGTTTTTTGTTTAAAGGAAATCTCTTCTAGGCGAAAATTCAATTTAGGCGGAAATTGTCTCCCCTGATTAGCCTTAGTGAACTGCACAGGCTAATCTGGGTCGACACTTTATGCACATGCTTTAAACCCTGTTTTCTCAGAATAAGGCTCATTTATCATTTCGGACAACTGCACACAGAAATATCAGCTCCTCAATTATGGATGATCAGTGAATTTGAGCCTAGTTCTGGGTAAATGGGGCTTATTGCATGTGCGTAAAGTGTCATGCCAGATTAGCCTGTGAAGTCTTCACAGGCTAATCAGTGACGACACCGTCTGCTTTAACGGTGTTTTTCGTTAAAAGTAAGTCTCTTCTATGCAAAAATCCAGTTTAGGCAGAAAGTGTCTTCCCTGCACAATCTAATCTGTGATGAATCTTTAATATGCACATGCATTAAATCCTGTTTTCTCATAGCGAGATTCATTTATTTTAGTTCATTATGAGAACAAAGTGTGAAAGAACTTCAAGCTCAATAGTTCAAGAAAATTTGAAATTCAAAAGCTTGTACTAGTTTAATGTTATGATAGCAAAATGCTCAACCTATGTATTAAACTGAAACTCAAAAAAATCATGATGAAACCTTCACGATCAATATTTCACATTCAAGCAAATGCCATTTGAATGCCAGAACATATATGCATTTGTTTTATGATCTGGGAGGGCTTAAATGCCAGTATTGTCTACAGGCCCATAATAAAAGAAAAAAAAACTACATTACTATTTCAGAGAAATTTTTACAATTAAACGTACAACATAGAAGTATTGCAAAACCTTATCCTAGGTTCTTGAAGATTGAGAGAACACATTTGTAGCAAACAGCTGAGTCCTCACATCTTCCAACAACTATACAAACTGTTCAACCTGGATACCTGAGATATTGGCAACAGGTGTTGCACTCAAGTTGTTTGCACCAGAAGCAAAGACGTATAATATATAGGTCTTTGCCAGAAGATCATTGTGTTGAGTTTTGTTGAGTTTGTTTTTTATGTAGCTGTCTTAGGCTACTATTCCATCTATCCGCATCCGTATCCGCATCCGTATCCGCATCCGTATCCGCATCCGTATCCGTAAAATCATAATACGGACGCTATATTCCATATATCCGCAAACGTCGAACGTATCTTTCTTTTTTCAATGTACTTGAGAAATTAAACGAACAAGGACAATATGTCACTTTAATTTTTTACAAATCCTGATTTGAAAACAATCAAACTTCCCATATTCCGAACAAACTAACATTTTCATTTGCAAAAGCGAAATCACATTATTCGTTTCACAAACAGATTATTTAAATTATTTGAAGTGAAAATAGAGTCCCGATATGCAGTACTGCGTTAGTTGTATAACTCAGGATAATATTTCACGAATAAAATTAGTTTTTCAGTCGATTGTTGAGATGACCGCTTTCCATCATTTTGCTAAATGCTGTATGTGTCTTGTCCGCATCCAAAAAAGTGTACTCAGAAGGGGCATTTTACAATTTTGGATATGGCGATCCCTTCGAGTACATCTTGGTCGTTGTCTAACAAAGTTAAATTAACAAAGTTTTATTTGGATATTTTGTAGAATGAGAAGTTATTCAACACAGCCATAGAAAGTTAAAAGTAGGTTGACTGAAAGATCACAAGAATAATTATATTCTGCTATTTGTTGTCCTCAAATCCACAGAAACGATGCAAACATGTTAAAGGCAGATTTTGTATATTACTGAAAAATATTTTAAGGCAAGGCTCAATATTGATACTTATAACATACATATACTACCGGGTGTATTTTAATTTATGCATTAACATCTGGATCCAAATACAGGTGTTTTCAGTAAGTTTCGGGCAATTATGGTCAAATTATGTCAAGTTAATGTTCTGTACAATGACAACCACTATAACAGCAATTTGAGTTTGAATACCAACATAACTACCTAATAAAAAGTTATTGCTCTATGGGACTAAAATATCTTATTCACAGAAATACTACAAAAATATTCTCAACATCTGGGGCACTGAACCTTTCCCATGCTCGGGTTACAACGCAATAAGCATCAACTGAGTCAGCAAACAAGTTTATGCTGGGTAAGGCCTCAGGTTTACAGATAATGTGTTGTTTAATGATGTTTCTTTTGTACCAAATTTCATTACTTTGGGTTCAACAACACTCCCAGGAATCCGTTTGGCATGTTAAAGGTGCTTTGGGGTGATAAAATGACATTTTTATAGTTCATAAAAGTAGCAAGGTGTAATTTGCCAGATAATGTATGTTACTGGAAGCTACCATCATATAAGAAAGAAAGAACCAGCAAAAGATAACAAATGAGTTGCCTGATATTTCAACCACATGCTATTAATCATGTGTGTTCAGATAACCATGAACTGGAACTGGGGACTGCATGGGTTCAAACATACAATGAGCCTGCGCATGTCTAGTTAATTAAAGGCAATATAAAATTATCTTCTTAGAAATGAAGAGATTCAAAATCTGTACAAGATAATTAAGGAATGATACCTAAAAGAGATAGAGACTGTCTGTTTTGTGTTTTTGTGTTTTTTTGCTGATTTCAACAGTATTTTAGTCGTATCATGGCGGTCAGTTACATGTAACATACACTTGGTAAGCTTTTCTACCAGTACTAAGTCCACATATTAATGCCAGTAACTGACAACTGCCCTAGTTGAGTCAGAGGTACATGTACTGGGCAAATGGCCTTAGAAATAATTTGATAACCAATAACCACACAAGTTATGTGGCCGGGTCAGGAATGGAACCTGGGATCCTTGGATTTGTAGTCCAAACTGAGCTAGCAGGCCCTAGCAAATCTGTTAAAGTAAGAAGGTTTTTACTGTCTGCCAAACAAAATGAATTGAAATAATATAGAAATACATTTAAAATTCACAAAATGCATAACAAAGAAACATGACTTCACTTAGAAAGAAACACCCATTAAGACATTAACAACTGATTTCTGTCCATTAAATCATGGCTATTTGAACTAATTAATATGTCTGAGCATGTAATTAGACAGTAGCCGCAAGTCCTAACCTGCCTCCCTCATGAAATGAACAAGAGCACTTTCTTAATTATCCAATTAACCTCACTTATTAACCTTACTTGTACAAAGTAATTTGGGATAGATACTAGTCTACAGGTACTGAATAGCCCAGAATGATAGGAAGCAGGTTTCAATTGTGTATCGCATAATTAGCTTAAATTAAAGTTTAACATGTACATGTACCCTTCTTGTTAGTGTGAATTTTTTTAATGAATCTCTAATTACCTTTTTACATGTTTAACATGTATGTTTCTTGTATGTGTGGGTGTTATTATCGCAATTTTAACAATATTGTATTTGTAAGCCACTTTTTAGTCTCAACTAAAGCTCATAAATGAATAGCATACCCAGTCAAAAGGTCTCTTTACTTTCAACATTATAAGTATTTCAATTGCTTGTCTTCAGTTTGAACCTAATTTTTAAAAAACCTTGATTGCATCGAAAGCCTGTGATTTATTTCAACATTTTTGGACATTTAAGAACTCTTCCAGGGTGGAGATCGGACCCCACCTTCTTAGATAACTGCAAGCCAACACCATATTCACTGGGCCACAACGACCCACTCTGTTTGCTAGTCTTGGATAGTACCCTTACCGTGTTTGGATGCTGTGCAGTTGCCCATATCTGTCCATGTGACTCATCTCAGGCTGAAATAACACCAGACAAAATAGTAGGTCCAGTTCTGGTGATAAATTAAGTTCGTGTAGAAGGGTGACATAGAGCCGCATTCTGGGAAACCTGGGCTATATGCATGTGCATAAGGTGTCATCCCAGATTAGACTGTGCAGTCCGCACAGGCTAATCAGAGACAACACTTTCTGTTTTTATAGAATTTTTTGTTAATGGAAATTTTTTTCTAAACAAAAATCGAGTCAAGGCAGAAAGTGTTGTACCTGAATAGCCTGTGCCGACTGCATAGGCTAATCTGGATTGACACTTTACGAACAGGTACATTTGTATCAAGCCCAGTTTTCCCTAATATGGGCCACTTATTTTGCATTGCTGCATAAGATTGCCTTCATATTGACATGGTAGAGTATCAACCTCAGAAACACTAGCTCTTTCAGTGCTGGAACCGAATTTTGAAGGCCTTTGCAAACAGTTTGGATTCGTGGCATTTCATTAGGATCCAAACTGTTTGCTATTCTGATAGTATTCTTTGAAAAAAAATCGAAGAAAATGCTAATTTTAGAAATTCAGCAGACAACATTTTAACAGACGACAAATTTCCCAGCATGCAAAGGGCTAATGTTCCAGATTCAGTTGATCACTCGCTTATAGCTGTCAATCAAACTAACCTATCAGCCAATCATATACTTTTTTATAGCCACAAGTCTGAGTCAGAGTTATTGAAGGAGCAAAATATATGAACGAAAACTTAGTGGGCGGAGCAATCGACTATTTGAAAACTTTTAAATTCGAATTAAGGCCAAAGATTCAACTACCTGGATTAAATTTTGTAGTGGATATTGTTCTACATGTAGCATAGTATACAAACGAGCCTCGCTCTGGGAAANATATCTGTCCATGTGACTCATCTCAGGCTGAAATAACACCATACAAAATAGTAGGCACAGTTCTGGTGATAAATTAAGTACTTGTAGAAGGATGACATAGAGCCGCATTCTGGGAAACCTGGTCTTAATGCATGTGCATAAGGTGTCATCCCAGATTAGCCTGTGCAGTCAGCACAGGCTAATCAGAAACAAAACTTTCTGTTTTTATAGAATTTTTTGTTAATGTAATTTTTTTCGAAACGAAAATCGAGTCGATGCAGAAAGTGTCGTCCCTGAATAGCCTCAGCTAGCCCCTTGTCAAAAAAGTGAGCGAAATCCGGTTATAACCTAGTTTCAAACTGGGTTTAACCCTGCGGTATTGGCAGCTAGCTAAAGGCGAGTCTTTTAGACATGCTTTTAGCTTACCGACTTGGTTTTTTAGCTTACCGACTTGGGTTGATCTGAGTTAAATCTTGGTTTTACTAGCTTACAGCCAACAAAGTGGGTTTTTTAACCATCTTAAATGGGTTTAAAGTGAGTTTTCTTCAGCTGTGTAAAACTATGCGGTATTTGCACAGTGCTAAAAGTGAGTTTTTCAGACACGCTTTTAGCTTATCGACTTGGTTTTTTAGCTTACCGACTTGGGACATGTGCCGACTACATACAATGGAGGCTAATCTGGATTGACACTTTACGCACAGGCATCCCAAGTTTTCCCAAATATGGGCCACTTATTTTGCATTGCTGCATAAGATTGCCTTCATATTGACATGGTAGAGTATCAATCTCAGAAACACATATGTTCCAGATTCAGTTGATCACTCGCTAGCTGTCAATCAAACTAACCTATCAGCCAATCATATACTATTTATAGCCACAAGTCTGAGTCAGAGTTATTGAAGGAGCAAAATATATGAACGAAAACTAAGTGGGCGGAGCAATCGACTATTTGGAAACTTCTAAATTCCAATTAAGGCCAAAGATTCAACTACCTGGATTAAATTCTGTAGTGGATATTGTTCTACATGTTCTACATGTAGCATACATGTAGTTTACAAATGAGCCTCGCTCTGGGAAAACAGGGCTTTATTCAAGTGCATGAGGTGTCGTCCAAAATTAACCTGTGTAGTCTGCACAGGCTAATCTGGAACAACACTTTGCGCACATGCATTAAGCCCTGTTTTCCCAAAACAAGACTCAAACTTACTGGTGGTACCGCGGGTATGGGAGGGGGTCCTGTATACTTACTGGTGGTACAAAGGGTATGGGAGGTGGTCCTTTATACTAACTGGTGGTACAGAGGGTATGTAGGTGGTCCTTTATACTTACTGGTGGTGCAGAGGGTATGGGAGGTGGTCCTTTATACTTACGGGTGGTACAGAGGGTATGTGAGGTGGTCCTGTATACTTACTGGTGGTACAGAGGGTATGTAGGTGGTCCTATATACTTACTGGTGGTACAGAGGGTATGTGAGGTGGTCCTGTATACTTACTGGTGGTACAGAGGGTATGTGAGGTGGTCCTGTATACTTACTGGTGGTACAGAGGGTATGGGAGGTGGTCCTTTATACTTACTGGTGGTACAGAGGGTATGGGAGGTGGTCCTGTATACTTACTGGTGGTACAGAGGGTATGGGAGGTGGTCCTTTATACTTACTGGTGGTACAGAGGGTATGGGAGGTGGTCCTGTATACTTACTGGTGGTACAGAGGGTATGGGAGGTGGTCCTGTATACTTACTGGTGGTACAGAGGGTATGGGAGGTGGTCCTGTATACTTACTGGTGGTACAGAGGGTATGGGAGGTGGTCCTGTATACTTACTGGTGGTACAGAGGGTATGGGAGGTGGTCCTTTATACTTACTGGTGGTACAGAGGGTATGGGAGGTGGTCCTGTATACTTACTGGTGGTACAGAGGGTATGGGAGGTGGTCCTGTATACTTACTGGTGGTACAGAGGGTATGGGAGGTGGTCCTGTAAACTTACTGGTGGTACAGAGGGTATGGGAGGTGGTCCAGCCCTGGGAGATCCTGTATACTGTGTGGACAGGTAGTAGGGGTCCTCCATTACAGAACCAGTCATAGAACCGGGCTAAAAGCAGGGAAAATCAGAATCAGGGGTGTGATTTAACCCATTTATGCCTAGTGGACTCTCCCATCCTTCTAAATTGGATCAATTTATTTCCAAAATTAGGGAAGTCCAGTATATTTATTTCTATATTAAGCATATCTCTTACAGAAATTCCTTTAAGCAAACAGCGCAGACCCTGATGAGACGCCGCATCATGCGGCGTCTCATCTGGGTCTACGCTGTTTGCCAAGGCCTTTTTTTAGACGCTAGGCATAAATGGGTTAAGAACCACGGTGACCTCAAGGGAGGAAAATGCCCTACCCACTCACAGGGTTCAGTTAAACTCATCATTTGTATATAGATCCAGCAAAGTTGATAACTATTTGTAAAATAAGTTTGAAACAGAAAATGAGGAAATCAGCTGAAAGAAGGAAAAATCACAACCCTGAGAATGAATGAAGGAGCATTATGGCAGGGCTTTTATTATTCTTTAGCTGTAGCCGAATACAAAACTGGGGTTATCCCTTTAGACATTTCCTTTAATTTTATTTAATATTCCCCCAAAACGGAACTTACCCCAGTTTTATCACATGAAAGTTTTTACCAATTTTTTTATGACACGCTTTTTTTCTTAATTGAAGGCTCTAACGCTAAATTGTACAAAATACAATATTCATTCAAAATATCTCTAATGCAGCATGAAGATCAGAACATATACAAAATTAAAGATTTTTTGACAGCTAATTTAAGTACCCAGTACATCAAACAACCTACCCACATACCAACTTTATTCAGTCTTATTAAATGCTAATGACTACCCCAATTTTTCTTTTAAAAATCGACTACCGAAAATCATTTGCTATTCTAAAACCCTAATGAGTACACCAATTTTCTCTTTTATGTCTGACAACCCAACAAATCACCACATTTATCACCCTACATTGGAATTCGGTCATCCATCAATTTAACCCCAATCCCTCAATTTCCCAAGCTGTCACCATCTTTAAATCCCCAAAGGTGTAATTTGCCATGTGCATGTGTAAAATAATCGCCTGGGAAGGTGAATAAGGGGCTGTGACCTTTATCGACCCCTAGCCCAAGGTCCTCATTTCAGTCATTCATTAACATTGCTTCATCAATTGTGGGTTAGGGCATGTTCAATTTATCACACAGAGAAGAAAAACTCCTGATTGCTTCACAAATGCATCACCATTATAGTTTGCTTTAGCCTTTGAGATCTGGATAGAGTTGCAGGTAATTGGTGGTCTCTTGAAACTTAAGCCAAGTGACAAATTGATGCAAGCATAACTAAGTTGATGATTACATCCATTTTAAGACCAAACTTAAGGTACTGCCAACAATAGCAAGAAATGTTACAAGAAACCTATATCAATCAATATGAGAATCTTCATGAGGAAGCACAGTACCATTAACATGTCAGTGCTCTACCTAGGCTTAAAATTAATGGAAGGGCACAACCCCCGGTCACCCTTAGGTACCACCCTTCCAACATAGGACCCCCGCCAATTGCCCTTGTTTGGTCTGAACACAGTATTGTGCAGCAAATTGTATAAGTTAGTAGTTTCCAATAAATAATCTAAAACTAATAATAGAAACAATGTTTAAAATGAAAATATATGTAATATGAAATATATAACAGGTTATATTGGTTAAAAAATGTGGCAGGAATTATACAGCCGGCCCTGTGTGCTTTTTGAAAAAAAATCACACTGCCCTTTTCAAATCCCAGGTGGAGCACTGGCATATGCAATGCTGGCTTAAATGTGCTAAATTTGTTAAATGAACACCAGAGTTCCGTGTATTAATTAAAAGCAATAATAGACCATATATTCAGTAAAAAACGCCCATACCTATGTAATGCTTCATTTTGCTTTAAAACTAAATTGCAATACATAATAAATCTTTAACTGAAGTTTGCATAATGAGCTACAAGGTCAAATCATTATATTGTATAAATATTTAACACTCTGCGTAGGATAATGTACGGCCCACAGGGGCGTTCATTACAGAATAAACGGTAAGCAAACATTGTGTGCTTGTTAAGGTCAAACTACTGCCCTACTAACCCTTTTCCGCTCAGATATGCATTTTGACACAGTTTTATTCCTTTCGAAAATCCAATTAATTTTAAGACCTTCCTTACTAGATTCAAATTTTAAAGCCATTCATTTCCAATCCTAAGATACTGATAAGCAGCAAACTGCATTTTACATGAACAGACTGCGAGTTACTTGCAGGCAGTTATGGTTTAATGCTGATTGCATTCAGCCATTTTCACTTTGCCCTGAGCGGGAAAGGGTTCACGTAAGACACTACCTACCGAGTACACAGACACAGAGTCCTGGGTGACCTGCCACCAGCGTATGTCCTCCAGACGGTCCAACACATCCTCCACAGGGGTAGACAACTCCGTCGCGTACTTGATGGCAAGGGCCGTAAGGCTGCTCCAACATGGCGCAAGGTTCTACAATCAGACACAAGTAAAATTGGATATAAACCTTGCTTTGGAAAAATGGGGCTTAATGCAGGTGCATAAAGTGATCGAAGTCCCATATTAGTTTGTGCAGTCTGGACAAACAATCTTGGACAAACATAAAGACAGATT
>VMBQ01004728.1:0-70427 GCA_007657795.1 Dreissena rostriformis
TTCATTCTTAGAATAAAAATATCGTTATTATCATACCAAGCATTTGTTGTTTATTGAAATTTGATACGACGACGACGACGCCGACAACTACCCGTCCTCATTATAGCTTACTACAATATATATGGACGCATGTTATAAAACTAAATGCCCTCGTAATCGCATAAATATAATGATGGCAACAAAACTAATAGGCAAAGCAAAAGTACAAAGTATTTATAATGAGTTTAGATTATCTTACTTTAAAATCAAATTGAAGAAATCACTACCGGTCTTTAAGTATGCTTTTTCCTTTAGATACATAGAATTTTGGGTAAACATTCAATTTGGGTGAGACTGAAATCAAGCACAAAGTTTGGTAAATGTATGTTTGAAATTAGTGCAATATCTGAAAATACCCTTTGGGACAACATTGAAAGGGTACCTTTTGCGTATCCCTTCCCATAATATATTGGTCGCCGTTTCATTATGGATATGGTGTTCGACTAGCGATCGGGAGGTGACGGGTTCTATTCCCACTGTGGGATCGTTTCTTTAGATCTCCCCCATAGACACCAAGTTCTGGTTCCTGTCCCAGGAAAAGGACTCGAGAGCATTTCAAATAAGCCTTAGGCTTTTGATTCAATCGAGCTAAAATAAATAGGTTTAAACTAATACATTGGTATCAAAGTAATTGTTACCAACACACAACATCAACGACATGTATATTAGAAAACACAGTACGTCCAAGGGATGTCCGCAGTTTGTAAAATGGACCCACGACTCCAGTTTGAGTGCGAAATTGACACCTGGACGCCCATCTACGAACGAGCTTTCTGTTACAAACTCGATTAAACTAAAGTACACATCAACGCAAATACACGCAACTAATGTTAAAGCTATATATCGAATCTAACGTAAGAGGGCTCGTGAAAACTATATACTTCAAAGCAGTGTAATTAGACCAATAATAGTACAAGTAATTTGCTTAAATACCGATTAACAATATTGAAGAGTACTCCAGTAAAATGGTCAAGTATCACACTACAGTCACCGTCTCACTAAGATGACAAAAGTTACGTGACCTAGAAAGCCATGACGCTGGTCGTGCTTAACGAAAGGTACCCATAGGAAACATGAATAAGGGCCTCTACATGTGGGTCACAAACAAATGCGGTCAAGAGAAGACGATCTGGATCGTACGTGCAGATCCCAGACGGAGAGTTGTAGGCAGCAGCAAAACCAACATGACTCCACTGCCCAAACCATAGTGCGGTGATTTTGAAGCATTTTTTCTATCCCATTAGTAGCAACAACCAACAAACTGCCTCGCCCCACAAAAGCACTACAAAACACCAAGAACTTTACAGAATTGTACCCCAGTGGATACCCTCTCACTGCATTATACATGGATAGCTTGAGACAGGCAGAATTGCAAAGCTGCGAGCGAAAGAAGACTGACAGAATAACAGAGTCAGTCTCAAAGAAATGAACACCACCATCAAGTGCCTGTAAAGATCTAAACGGCCACAGCTACCATCACCTGTCCAGATAAGAAAAGGCGATCATCTTCCGACTGCGGAAAACTAGACCATCACATGCACAATAGATTCCACCTCGTACCGTCTTTAAATGCCCCTGTGGATAAGCCAACCAAGCGACTTAACACGTCCTCCAGCAATGCAGGGACAGTAAACCACTGAGAAAAAAAAGTATTGCAAAAATCTGTGAGCCTGCAAGAGAAGCTGGAAGGTGAAGGTTTTACAAATGACTACCAGTTTCATCATTGCCTCCGGACTCCAAGTGTAGCGGCGATCAAGAATAAGAAGTTACGTAGCGCTATGCGATTGGTGATCATATTATAATTACAAATGTAATCTCGCTCAGCATAAAAAATTGAGACACCGTCTTTACATTGCAAGTAATGACCCATTCAATCAGGATATCTTTGATATCAATATATTATGTGAAGGGATACGCACAATGTATATTTCTAATTTTGCCCTAATTGGCATTTTCAGATGTCAGTTATTTAAAACGTTCATTGACTAATCATTGTACTTTGTTACAGTTTAACTCATATGTAATATTTACCCGCTATTGTATGCATCTAAAGGCGAACACAACAGCAACATTCTTACATACCGGTAGAGTGTTCTGCAATGTCGAAATTTGTTTTTCAAGTAAGATAAGTCAAACTCATTACAAATACGTCGTACTTTTGCTTTGTCTATTGGTATTGTTGTGGTCATTATTATTATGCGATTACGTGGCTATGATTTTTTTTTTATCTCGTGGCCATATTCATCTTTGGTGTGTCTCTGTCAATAAAATGTATACAACAAAATAAAGACTTTCTCCGTTTGCATGTTAAAAATGGCGTTTGCTTTATATTTCATTAACAAATAAGTCGGTTTCGAGCATAATACAAGCATAAATTCACAGCGCTATTATTATAACTATAAGACTCTTTTCACGCAACAAACGATCGACAAGATACAGCGCGTCGTCAATGCTCGATAATTAAATTCCACGGAAACGCATGTGTTCGCTTATACCAAATTATATTTTTAAAAAATGACATTTTTAAAAGCATATTATCGTGTAACACGCAGCTTGTTCATATAATGAATACATTTACTTTAAATAGCAAAAGATGATCATGTAGTCAGGCATTGTAAACAAAAAGAGTTCAAGCTGGATTGCATCTCTACTTCCGGTATTCTACGAGGTCAATCACCATACACGCGTATACATATACAGTGAGTTTTTTTTACTGTGAAATGCTAAAAAAATCAACTTCTTTACAAACAAACTGATTTTTTATACTAAACAAATGATTCCCTGTATTCAATCTTATTACAATAAGGACATATTTTTACGCTAGCCTCGCTCGATGTATTACCGTATGCACACTATATTCTTTAATATTGGACTCTAATGTTTAAAATGATTAAACAATATTTCAACTTAATCTAAACATGTATACCATTCAATTTCGACCTTGTACCAGGTTGTTTTACATGCGAGTTGACACAAACTTTGAATGTTGGACTGCGGCCTTTTCGTGACAAGGATCACGAAATCCTTGTCACCATTACATGTTAAAACTATCGCAAGGGATAGACCCCCGATAATGTTGAAGAACTTCAGGTCTAACCCTTTTTCCATTATGTATGTATGGACCAATGTAAATATTTGTACAATGTCAGTATTTGGAAATAAAATATGTTTAAATTACAATGTTCAAGGATAACGACTACCTATAAAACTATATCGGTATCTACATTCGTTCATGTGAATTGATAAAACAATGGTAACAGATAATGCAGTATATTCGAAGGGTTATCAAGAAACACCGGCCTGTGGCTTTCGAGTGTGAAATAGATCTTACTTTATTACACAACTTATTTTTGCAACACAGACACAACTTAAAGGAAAGCGATAGTATCCGAAATCCTAGCTGGTGTGTCATGTCAGTACGAACCGGGTACCTGGCTAACTGTACGGTTATACATTATATAGTAACGGTACATTCACAAAAGCATAATGCCCATTCTACTTTGGTTATTAAAACAAAAATGTATTTCGCACAGAAGCACCTCAAATCAGAAAGAGGCGATACAATTAAGTGATTTCATTTTTATTTTATATAAATATATACTTATACAACTTATTTTGTATTTCAACATCTACCAACACTAACATGTTATCGTGCAAAGCACTTGTTCATGAATGTATAACGTATAACAGAAACTCTTTGTGAAAATGTTAACATAGTGATGGGAATTTGGAATGAATGAACGCAATGAAGTTTCAGTTACAACAAGAAAGGAACAAATTACTTAACAATTAATCATGACAAAACTGATATTTAATTTGTTCTGTTGAGTGATTACACAGGTTTATTTAAATAAACGTCATTTTAGAAAGTCCCGAGACCAAATACACAATTGTGCGCGATATATCACTAACAGTATGCTCCTGAATTTTAGCGCCATTTCTCGCTATTATCGTCTACTTGTCCACACTCTCGCACCAGCAGACGCGTTACGCAGGTGTGTACTTAGGCGGGGATTGTGGGTAGCCGCCTGGTTGTCCTGGATATTGGGCGTGTTGCCCTGGATACGGAGGAGGTTGCCCGGGATACGGACTAGGTTGCCCGGCATACAGAGCGGATTGCCCTGGATACGTGACGTATGGCATCGGTTGAGGCACCATACTTGACATCTCTTCAATACAATACTATATACTTAACTATACTTATATAAAGCCAGTATGCAAACTTGTCTAAAATGATTGGAATGTCCACTCAAGTAAAATCCTAAATTAAAAAACATAAACCAAAATCACTTTTAAGGCATAACTTCTGTTCTACATAAATAAACCATACAGGCATGAAAGAAGATAAACAAACCTGCAATATGACAATATAAGTTGTTATCGTCAGCGTGTATCACTATGTAATTATATTTAACCTTTATATGTGACGTTAACCTTAACACACTTTTAATTTTAGACAATAATTGCAAGCGTTATAGTCAAAGTCAAGCATAAATGTCACATGAAATGCCCCTATAGGTTATATATTTCAATATGTTTATCCGTTATTATATTGAAATAGCTTGTGTGTGTTGTTGCTGTGGTTTTTAATATGTGTGTTCACATTAAAAGTGTACTTTGGGCATACATTTACATTGACTTTTGTATGACTGCTTGTTTATGCCTGTTGTTTTCCGGATATGCCGTTCTTCGTATTTCCTTTCTTTTATAATTATAGTTTGCGTTGTAATGTTCAAATTATTTTCACCGATGTAAACACACAGGCAAATTTGGTGACGTGAACCACTACATATGCCAGCACCTCATAAATAGCCGCCAAAATATCGATGAGTTACAAGCGCAGCATGAGAATGAAGTCTTCACCGGGGCTTACAAGTGAGCAAGGAGATAAATACCTTGAAATATCATTTAACAGAGATATCAGCGTTCTTATTTTTGTTTCGAGTTCAAGATGAGGCCTAAAATAAGTTGTTTGTTTCCTTCAACCCGACCGACCAAATTTCTTGTTACATTTTTTAACATTGCAAAATTCACTTTTAAATATAAAGAACAATATGTTAAAAGATAATTGGAAGATTTCCATCATCCAACATCCTCAATAAAGTGAGAAATGACGTGTGTATAATAAAAGAAAGTTAACGAAAACAAGTTTGGCCAAACTACCTACCCTATTTTTTGGAGATGCAAGTCGAAACAAACAACTTTATTATTTTCCTGATAAAAATGATATATAATGAGCATAATTCCACTAACTTCCTTCTTTTGGTTTGTCTTTGTTGGTACACCGTAAAGTGTACCTGTTGATTCACCTAGTGGCATATCTGAACATGATAGGGCAGACCACCTGAGTGTAATCTATGACGTTTTCAACACTAATATAAATCAAAATGTTCTTAAGTTTAAAGTTTCGAATACTCGTTCTGCTTTTGCATTCGAACTCATATTTTGTCAACGTAACGTTATCTTACCATTGATACGGTTTGCACTCGCACAAATATTACCTCCAGATAAGAATTATGGAAATTGTGCAAACTAGCGTGTTTTCACAAGAAGTGAAATAGTCATCGTCAATCGACGTGCATTTTTCTTTCCTGAATGTGTTTCTTTGCTGCTGCTTTGGTAATAATGGACAATCAACAACAAACAATTATAATAACAAATGTAATATTGTGTGTATTCATGCCTAATAAAAACATGTAAAGTGAGATACATTCTTATTTCAATCCAAGTGCTGGAATACTCGTTCAAACGTATAAACTACTAAATAGTATAAACAAGTAATACTACGAAGAAGAAATATTACTGGAGTGATCAATATGTAAATGTTTTAAATGTGTGATTGTTATGATGCAAAACCTTAAGTTGCGTTGCTTTCGCGAGTTTTGAAACATGTAACACGGCGTTCTATGTATGTTAACAGGAAAAATAGCAGAGGCTTCATATGTTGCGTGTGATGAGGGCACGGGCTGCTACACCCCAAAGTACTGCTGTACAGACGACGCTTATACCACATACCGCTGCTGTTATGATTACCCGACATCTGTCCCAAAAGCACCGTAAGTTTTGGCTCTCATATGTTAAGAAAACTAGCGTATCGGAGGTCAATTTACAGAAACATGTATCGCATTAAAAACGTTTTGAATAATAAATATATATCTGCAGTCTTCCGTTAGCTAGGTTGACGTAAGACGGTCGTCTATATAACAAAAGTATACAATTATCTTTTCAGGAGTTCTGGAAGTGCTGGAGGCACAGTAGGCGGAGTCGCAGGTGCGATCGTATTTTTTATCTTTCTTTGCGTTTTCGACGCGTGCTATCGTCGACGATATCGCCTTCGTGCGGTAGTGGTTCGGGAAACTGCTGCAAGCCCTAGCATCACGGTCATATCTAACACGCAACGTATGTGCATTTACTGAACGTGAATGCCATGACGTATGATATGCTTCACAATTAAAATTTAATCACATATTTGCATCGCCTCTTTCTGAAGTGTGGTGCTTCTGTGCAAAATACAGTTCCATGTTATCCGTTTTAGGTAAGTACGAATATCACACCAGTTCCCTAAGAATAATGGGCATTATTTCGTTGAAAATTTAATTGTAAATGCCGGTACCATTCAATGTATTACCGCATAGTTAGAGGTTCGTACTGAAATAGCACGGAGTTGGAATTTTGGATATACTCTTTTTTTTTAATTTCGTTTTGGTCTCTATTGCAAAAATAAATTTTGCAATTTGGTGTGACCTTCTTTTTCGCACTCGAACGCCACATGCTGGTTTTTCTTCATAGCACCTTGAGTATAGTGCAGTATTTGTAACTATGTGTTTATCAATTTCACGTGGACGAATATACATACCGATATTTTCTGGGTATTCGTTATCTTTAATCATGTTATTATCGTGAAAGTGCCGCAGTCCAACATTCAAAGTTTATGACAACTCGTATGTCAAATATTTCTTGTACAAGGTCAAACGGAATGTTATAAATGTTGATATCATAAAAAGACAATTTGCAAGGGGAAATATCCAGCTGAATATGAGTATGTTGATAGCTTGACAATACCTTCTCGGACATCTTTGGATTTAGTAGAATTACTGTTAAATCATTTTAAAAAATGAAGTTCCATGTAAGAAAACTCGAATCTAACACACTCTTGTACAAGGCCAACGGTATATTTTATAGATGCTGACATCATACAATTACGTTTGGCAAGGAAATATATACACCTAATTAAATAACGTTGATAGCGGGACGGGAGCTTCTCGAACATGTGTATGTTAAATTACTTTAAATAATTTAAAACGTTCAATGTAAGAAATATATTTGGTATACGGTAATACATCAAACTATGTGAGTGTAAAATAACTTGGAAGGTAATGATTAGATAAAAAGTAGTATTTCACAAGATTATGTTTTCACAATCGACATCAGATTGTAATTTAATTTGTTAAAGCGAACGCATTCGTGTCTGTTTTATTTAAATATCGAGCACTGACGCGGTGTAATAAGTCGATCCAATTTTGCTTCTTTGTGGATCTGATCATATGTCCACAAGATATATCTTTTTTTTTTAATGCATACATTTAAAGGTCAATTTCAAAGAAAATCCAAAGTCAATATATTTAATGCTAATTACATAGAAATATGATAAAAGTATCGGGTAAATAATGTTTTAGTGTTGTGTTTAACATAAAAAAGATGATTTTGTTGACTGTTATGATCGTAAGTCGCAAAGCGTTGATTCGCTTATCTCCCCTGCTGTGTGACGTCACAGCTGAACAAGCATTTTCGCGTTCGCTGTAGAAGATAAGCGATAGTTCAGAATTCGGGTTTTATTTTTCTGTTTTTATTGATATTTTCGTGATTTTTTTTTCACTGGTTAAGCAGATACAGATAAAACGCTGATATATTTACTTCTGCGCGATTGTGTTAACATTTCGTAAGCTTCACTGCATACTTCATACAATTACCATCGGATGTCATCTGTCAAAACAATGATAATCCCGTATATGGCCGATTTCCATTGTTAACATCAAATTCTGGTAAATCTTGACGAAAACATTCCTCAAATTCATAAACACAAACTTTCTCCATTTTTTCTAAAGTATCAAACGCATTCGGCATATGTTTAATTTTAAAGATTTGATGAAATAAGCGCCTTATCAGGACGAAGGCATTCAACATTCTGTAAATCACCTGACGCGTTATGCGCGCGTGTTGTACAGTGCTTGTTCTGTTGCGACAAATAAATATTGCACATGTACATGGGTATTTTGTGAATTTTCCTATTTCCTGATAAAAAGCCTGCGAAAAGTGGTTTGGGTGTTTTTATTTGGAACAAAGAAAAAAATCGAAGCGCTGACAACATTTGGATCTTTTAATTTCAATAAAAAAATTCTTAGCGAATTTCAACCAAAGTACCGGGGTATCTCGCAAATTATTTCCCATTGACAATTCCTTTGAATAAAATAAAAATCAAACACGCTGTATCGTTATCGTTACACTCTTTTAGTTCGCTTATTATTGAAACAATTATTGTACTGTATACTTATTGCACACAAAAAGGATCGTGTACAATTCATATTCTTTTGCAACGACCAATAAACAACTTAATTATATTAAAGATATCATAAAATGTACAAGTCATATTCTGTATTTAAACATTTGTTTGTATTTAAATTGTCAAAATTATTTTTATTTTGTGTCGTCTGTGTATGGTGTATGTCGGATGGTTCTCATTTGTTTTTAAAATTCGTTTGAAAATAAATATCGTTATTTTAAATGCTTTAAGCAAGTCTAGTTTCCGAGATCATATACGGGACTTAACTGTTTGAGCTACTTTGATATGTTTACTGACCTATACAATTATTGTTTTGACAGACGACACGTGCTTATCTAAAGTTTGTGTGTCGTAATACACAGGATATTGGATGTTCAGGGCTTGATTGGGTAATAAAACAAAGACGCAGTCGGCGGTTTTCGGTAGAGGGTTTGTACTGACCAACATAATATTTAATAGTGCACGTGCTTATCTTACTTTTGGTGATCAAACCACGGGTCGTTGCCACTGTGTGCTTGTTTGGGACATAAAACACAATCCCGATGGCTATTTTCAGTAGCACACGTGTTCAGAAACTAACAAGTTCGAGTAATAAATCACAGAGATTATGATCTGAAAACTGCATGGAGTCTGGGTGTGAAATACATGTTGAAATTTGGAAAAGGAGACATATTCCTTTTATATCTGCTAACAATCCCGAATTGTTCTACAAACAATCACTTTAATAACAAACCGTTTGCGATTGCAAATTGTCTTATTAATCGTATTATTGTACCACATAATTTAGACCGTAACGAAAACGATACGTCGTGTTTGATTTGAAATTAATTTAGAGGAAATGTCCATTTCAAATTATTCGTGATATAATTGTGTTTAAAAGACCAATTAAACTTTTAACCGAAATCAACAGATCTCAACGTTCTCTGCGCTACCAAGTTTGTATCCAAAAATCAGTACACGCACTCTTTCCATGCGTTTAGCGTGATGTTGTACATTACCGCATAATTTTCGTGCGCTTATTGTCGGAACAAAGGAAAGAAAACGAAATATACATAAGGACTGTGGATTACAAATTGTTATTCTTATTGGGGAATTCAACAAGACATTTATATTTGTAATATATTTTATGAATTCAAAATTATTTTTTTTAAACGCTTTCTGTGTCAAAAAATATTTTGATAATATAAGGCATGAAAAGCAAGATTGTCAGGAGGATTACACCCGGTTGCAATCACCAGTCTCTTAAGTAGGCCTAACTGACCACTCGTCCACGATTGTATCGTGGGGTAATACACATAAGGATTAGTGTGGCAGGTATAACAAAGCCATAAAACTGCAATACACTAATTAAATTATCGATTTATAGTGACACGGGGGTAATTCAGAGGCAATCAAATTGCCGCTAATGATTATCAGTCGCGCATTTTTGCAAAAAATCGGATATTCTGTTTTTCATTTTTGTCCATAAATAAGACGCTTCGGAAAAAAGTCCCGTATTATACCCCGAAAAATACGGTAGAGTGTTTTTTGTCTTCTGACAATTTTATTGAACTTTACATTTGCACTATGCATAAGTGGAAAGGATTACGAACTAGAACAAAAACATGCGCGATGAACAGCTAGAGCATCAAGGTAATTACATCGATGGATGCAAATGATTAGAATTATTGTTATAAGTTAAAGTATGTGTTATAATAATACGTTTTTTTTCTACTTGTATTTATTTTCAAATGAAGAATACAATAATTTGAAAAGATGAAAAAATCTAATAACGAACATTTCAGGGCTTTTTGGAGCCATTTTGGGAAAAGGAGTCTGTTCTAAATATGATTTTTTTAATTGATAAAATGGCGTATACTGTACATATACGGTCTATTTTCATGCAGTTCATCTTCATAATGATCAGATTCGTCAGAAAAATCCATAATTTTACATAAAAGTATTGATGTAATAGCAATGCAGTTGATCGTCTCGGCAGAAATAACGGTGTTAAACATAGCGGATGTACATGTGTGACGTCACAGCAAGGGAGGTAAGTCAGTCCAGCTTTTAGAAAACAGTGCGTTATTGGGAGATTTACCCGTTGATTTATGGCATAAGGCGTAACGCTTTATTGTTGCAAATAGTTTTAATCCGCATCTCAAACAATTATCTTTTATATTATAAAGTTTCCAAAAGTGTTAAAATTGACCTTTAATCTTTTACGTGCAATGTCATGGTTACTGTGATCAGCTTGGGATATATCGAGGTCATATTTTGTTATCGTAGCGTTATGTTCCCATTGATAAGACTCATTGTAAAACTGTTAGCTTCAGATAAGAGTTTGGCAAATT
Source organism: Dreissena rostriformis (assembly GCA_007657795.1). Classification (NCBI taxonomy): domain Eukaryota; kingdom Metazoa; phylum Mollusca; class Bivalvia; order Myida; family Dreissenidae; genus Dreissena; species Dreissena rostriformis. The sequence goes on from VMBQ01004728.1 coordinate 10,933, forward strand.
ATGAAAACTAGCCTGATCACAACTAGTGAAACAGTCATCGTCAATCGACATGCATTCTTCTTTAATGATCGTGTTTCTTTGCTGCTGCTTTGGTAGAAGTGGAAAATCAGCAACAAGCAATAATAATAACATTAACATAAAGTAATAACAAATGTAGTATTTTGTGTTCTTATAGGCAGTGAAATGAATATATAAAAAATAGTGAGTCGGATTCTTATTACAAACACAGTGCTGGAATACTCGTGTGAACATATGAAATACTTAAAAGCATAAAATACGAAGACAAATGATTACTGGTGTGGTCACATTTAAAAATATGGTCAATGGAAAGGTTGAGATTTGCAGCAGTTTTTTAACCGCTTACCAATTAAGTGTCTCCTTCTCCATCCATTATTGATATAACACGTTATTGCGCTACAACGAACACACACCCTGTCTATGCTATATTTAAGAGGTTTATACTAGTAAAGTTTGATGTTCTTTATGCGTGTGGTTGTTATGATGGCACCACGGAAACTGCGTTATTTTCGCATGTTTTGAAACATGCTACATGGCGTTCTATGTCTATTTTCAGGGAGACAAGCTGAGGCTTTTGAGGATTGCGCTGATTTGTCAACCTGCTATGACGGCACCTATTGCTGTAGAGACAATGCCTACATAACTTCTCGCTACAAATGCTGTACTACCGTGACAGAATATTCGTAAGTTTTGTGCTTGAGTTGTAACTAAAATGTGCGTATACATTAAACTAGTATTTACATCAACATGTATCATATTAAAAAAGGTATTGAATACATGTTTTATAATAACAACAATACAATCACTTATTTGTGTAATTTTAAAATGACTTCCGTCTTCATCTGCCGTCTGTTGTTTTTTGGTTGACGTCGGACGGTTGTGTGTGCAATTATGTTTTACAATTATCCATTCAGAAATACTGGAGGCGGCGTCGTCGGTACGATCACATTTATCATCTTTATCGTCTGCATCGGCGTGTGCTGTCGTCGCCGTCGTCTTCGTGCGGTAATTGTGCGAGAGGCCGCTGCGAGCCCTAGCGTCACCGTCATATCTAACACGCAACGTACGTGCAATTACTGAACGTTTATGAACATTTATATTTACATACCTTACTTGTCCGAGTTAATGCTAAGCCGGGATGGCGTTATACATTACATCTCCGATTATTATAATTAGCAGTATATGGAATATTAAAGTGTTCAACACATTAAACTTGTTCTAAAATTGCATATGCTTACTGTAAATACAGTACCAGTACATGGACTATTTGAGTGATCATTCCAGTAAACTTGTTCTACAAATGTAAAAGCTGACTGTAAATACATTACCAGTATATGGTACTAGTTAAATCAAGTAAATATTTGTTCTACAATTGCATATGCTTAATGTAAATATGAATAGTTTTGTATTGTAGAGATGTCAAGTATGATGTCTCAACCGATGCCATACGCCCCGTATCCCGGGCAACCCGCCCCGTATGCCGTGCAACCTGGACCGTATCCTGGACAACCCGGTCCGTATCCAGGACAGCCCGCTCCGTATCAAGGACAACCAGGCGGCTACCCGCCCCAGTATACACCTGCGTAACGCGTCTTTAGGTGCGAGAGTATATAGTCAAGATAGAGATGCGGTAGTACCGTGCCACTGATATGGCGCTGAAATTTAGAAGCATAATATAAGGTTTATACACCAAGCACAATTGTGTTTGATGCCTATGTAATTTGTTTAATAACATGTTTTTAAAATTAACAATTGTAATCTCTTAACATTGCAGATTTTTTTGTCAGTACTGTCATGGTTAATTGTGAAATTATAATAATCAACTTGGCTTTTTTCCACGACCTTCTTGTTGTTATTTTACCTTCGTTACACTTAGTCATTCCAAAGTTGCATTACTACTTTACTACTTTACTATTATAACGGTTTCCGTTAAACAGTAATGAACACGTTTTGTACATCCTATTATTGTTAGTGTTGGAAGGTGGTGAAATGCAAAATATGTTGTGCGGATATATATATTAACCTTGTATTGTAAAAAAAAAAAGCTTCAAAATTAAAAATCAATCATATATTTGTATCGCTCGTTCTGAAAACAGATGCTTCACAGTACAATTATAAGAATGTGTGAGTATCAAGTCACCTAAGTAAAATGTGCTTATTTTTTAGTTAATGAAATTGAAGATACCGGTTTTACACAATATATAAACATACAGTTAGCAGTTAACCCGTTTCGTTCTGACCAGTTGGTATTTTGGATATGGTCTTTTGTCATTTATTTTTATCTGTTTTGCAAAAAAGCGTTTGTAAATTAGTGTGATCTATTTCGAATTCAGACGCCACAGGCCGGTGTTTCTTGATTACCCCTCGACATACTGCAGTTTCTGCAATCATTTGTTTTATCAATTTCACGTTGACGAGTAAACATACCGATATGCTTTTCTTGGTAGTCGTAATCGTTTATCATTGTAATTTGGATCGTTATCCTTGATCATGGTATCTGTTATTTTATCTGTCATGCAATAGCCACAGTCCAACATTCAAAGTGTGTGTAAACTCGCATATTAAACAATCTGGTGCAAGGCCAACGGTATATAGTATAGATGTTGTCGTCATAAAATTACTGTAGGGCAACAAAAACATATCCAGATGCATATGAGAACGTTGATAGCGGGACAGCAACTTCTCGGACATGTTTGGATGAAGTTGAGTTACTTTAATATCATTTTTTAAATTGAAATCAAACGTAAGCCAATTCATGTTGCTTAATACATCGAACGATGTGAGCGTAAAATGACTTACATATTTGAAAGAAGATTAAATAAAGCGAATCATTTGTTTTACTTTAACAGAACATAATGTTCGAAAAGAAAATTGAAATACGTTTTATCCTTTTTACAAAAAAAAAACAAAGTGAATTTAAACACGACTGTACGGTGATTGACCTCGTGTTATAGTGGAGATACAAGCCATTGTGACCTTCTTTTTTGAAAATTCCTTAACACAATAATTAGCTTCCACTATGCCATTATATAATGCAAACTCTTTACGGAGTAATTTAGAAAAAGTTATTTACGTACATTAATTTCTATGTCAAATTTTGATTAATAATAATAAATATCAATGCCAAAGGGATACTCCTTCTATAACTAATCAGTGAATTCTTTGTTAAGTTCAATCAGAGCCTAATTTCATAGTTTGTGGGTGATATTCACAATCAATATAACTAGTATATGAATGTGAAGAGCAACAGACACAGTATAATTCATTTAAAGGCATACTGCTATGCCTGCAAATTTCAACATTTAGCTACAGCTATTTTATGTTGCAATTGCATGTCCAATGGCAGTTACCTTTTCAACGTCAAGTAAGCCAATAATATGTTTATAGGGTTGGCATTAACTAGCATTAACAATAGTATTATGCCAGTTATGAGTAAAACATGTTTGCTGTTTTCAACATCGTGCACAACAGAAGCATGGTCAAAACCACATGAAAAACAATATTTAATTTTAAATACCTAACAAACTCTGCCAGATTCAGCAAAGTGTTTAGAAATAAACAGTATTGTTTGGGGTGGCGATCAGAAGGCAGTTGTAACAATATTCACCAATCTCTGATACAGTTGTTCATGTTAATTACAAACAGAGGTAGAGAGTCAATCAAAAGCCACGTATGTGTGATCCGTATCCTCACATATGAGCTATCATGGTGTGAAATATTTAAAATAATGAATGCTTGAACATGAGTGACATCAATATTAAACAAGAGGACAAGGGGCAATAAGGCGCTTATCTGTGACCCAAATAAACATAATTATTCTGAGCTTGTATACTTTTTTACTGCATACATATGAGGAAAACTGCCGTCCCAACTCAAGCAGCTATTTTTTTTTAGCTTTTCATAACGCGGTCCAGTTAGAAAAATAATCCTCAACCATTTGCATGATGCTTTGGACTTCTAGAGTTTTCATAATGTTACACCATAACCGTATTAGGAAAACTGCCTCGCCCGTTGGACGCCATGTTTTTAAATGGACTGGAACCTTTTTCATACCCAGCCAAGATATCAATAAAACAAATGTTATGGTCAAGTTTTATTAACATTCAACAAAAAATTTTACTTTTAGAGTGTTCACAAGATATGCCTATTACCACATAAAGAAAACTCCCCTGGTGGTCATATTGTTTAACGGACCAGAATCATTTAAAAACCCGGTTGACATATCATTCAAACAAATAATGTAAGCAAGTTTAATGTTGATTGGGACTTCTGGTTTGTTCATAAGGTTTAACAAAAGTGGTATATGGAGAATTGTCCCGCCGCCTGGCGGACATGTATTTTAACGGACCGGAAGCACTTTCTAAATCGGCTGATATATCATTAGAACAAATGTTCTGAACATGTTGCATGCATACAAAACAATCGCGTCCTACATTATTGTTTGTGCCAGGAGAACTATCTAAGTACTAACCAGTTAACAGGCTACCTGTGATCACGTTGAGGAGTATGGTATTCATAAAAACAATGCATCTCTTCCATAATGTGAGTGACGTAGCAACGTCAAGGTTTTTACCGATGAATGTGAACACAATCTTCGTCTGGTCTAGCTATCTATGTTTGTCTGGAAAGGCTATACGAGATATGATGAAGGCTAGTAATCAGTCATAGACAATATGGAGTTGTGGTGTTATGTATCTATTTTATGCTTATCAGTGAAATACAGAAAACGCATATAAAAATTGTTTTAATAGCTTTTTTCATATTTAAAGTGTGCTTTATGCATACAGTTGCATTATGTTGTTTATTATTGCTTGTTTATGCCAGCTTTAATCATGCTTGTCCGAACAAGTCGTTCGACGTATTTCTATGCTTTTACCAACTTTGACGTACGTTTCTTATGTTGTCCCACACCACAAACAAACCAACAAACAACAACAACACAACAACAAAAATCCACTTGTAAACATTTTACAAGTTCTGCTATGCTTTTGATATCTTTTCACTTTATTTATTTATTTAAATCCATTTTAGACCTCTATGCTTGCATTAATATAATTATAATTTTCTAGTCAAATTTATGTTCACCAGTTAAAAGCATATTTTTTTTTAAAGTGAACCACTATATATGACAGCATCTCATCAATAGCCGCCAAAACGTCGATTAGTTACACGCGCAGCATGAGAATGAAGTCTTCACCGCGGCTTACAAATGAGCAAGGAGAAAATATAGCTTCATAGAAACATTATTGAACAGAGTTATCAGCGTTCTTATTTTTACGCCCCCGTTAGGGTGGCATATAGCAGTTGAACTGTCAGTCCGTCCGTCAGTCTGTGCGTCCGTCGAAAACTTTAACGTTGGTCAAAACTTTTGCAATATTGACGACAGCAACTTGATATTTGGCATGCAAGTGTATTTCATGAAGCTGCACATTTTGAGTGGTGAAAGGTCAAGGTCAAGATCATCCTTTAAGGTCAAAGGTCAAAACAAAAATATATTAATTGAATGTGTATCTCATGGAGCTTCACATTTTGATTGGTGAAAGGTCAAGGTCAAGTTCATCCTTCAAGGTCAAAGCTAATTTTTTTTCAAAGCGGCGTAGTAGTGGGCATTGTATTTCTGACAAACACATCTCTTGTTGTTTCAAGTTCAGCATTGGGCCTAAAAAGTTGTTTGTTTCCTGTAACCCGACCGAACCAAGTTTTTGTTTACCGACCCTTAACTTATTTAGGTATTCAATTTTGAGTGTGTATTTATTTTTATTTTATTTTTTACATTTGTTCACATGTTGAAAAATCGCTTTTTAATAAAAAGAACAATAAGTTAAAAGATGTTTGGAAGATTTCCATCATCCAATATCCTCAATAAAGTGAGAAATGATGCGTGTATAATAACAGAAAGTTAACGAAAAAAATTTTTGCCAAACTACCTACCCTATTTTGGAGATGCTAGTCGAAACAAACAACTTTATTATTTTCCTGATCAAAATTATATATTATGAACATAATTCCACTAATCAACTTCCTTCATTTGGTTTGTGTTTGTAGGTAAACCGTAGCGTGTACCTGTTGATTCACCTAGTGGCATATCTGAACATGATAGGGCAGACCACCCGAGTGTTATCTAGGACGTTTTCAAGACTAATCTAAATCAAAATGTTCTTAAGTTTAAAGTTTCGAATACTCGTTCTGCTTTTGCATTCGAATGCATATTTTGTCATCGTAACGTTATCTTCCAATTGATACGGTTTGTACTCGCACTAATATTACCTTCAGATGAGAATCATGGAAATTGTGCAAACTAGCGTGTTTTCACCAGTAGTGAAATAGCCATCGTCAATCGACATGCATTTTTCTTTACAGATCGTGTTTCTTTGCTGCTGCTTTGGTAATAATGGATAATCAGCAGCAAACAATTATAATAACAAACGTAATATTGTGTGTATTCATAAGCAGTGATATTAATAAAACATGTAAAGTGAGATACATTCTTATTTCAATCCAAGTGCTGGAATACTTGTTTAAACTTATAAACGTCTTGATAGTATAAAAAAACTAATAATAATAAGAAAAAATATCACGGGTGTGATCAATATTTAAATGTTTTATATGTGTGGTTGTTATGATGCCAACACTTAAATTGCTTTACTTTCGCGAGTTTTGAAACACGTAACACGGCGTTCTATGTCTGTTAACAGGAAAAATAGCAGAGGCTTCATATGTTGCGTGTGATGAGGGCACGGGCTGCTACAAACCCCGAATTACTGCTGTACAGACGACGCTTATACCACATACCGCTGCTGTTATGATTACCCGACATCTGTCCCAAAAGCATCGTAAGTTTTGGCCTTAATATGTCAAGAAAACTCGCGTATCAGGGGTCAATTAACAGAAATATGTATCACGTTAAAAACGTTTTGAATAAGAAATATATATCCGCAGTATGTCGTTATTAAGGTTGACGTAAGGCGGTCGTCTATATAACTAAAGTATACAATTATCTATTCAGGAGTTCTGGAAGTGCTGGAGGCACAGTAGGCGGAGTGGCAGGTGCGATCGTATTTTTTATCTTTCTTTGCGTTCTCGGCGAGTGCTGTCGTCGACGATATCGCCTTCGTGCGGTAGTGGTGCGGGAAACGGCTGCGAGCCCTAGCAACACGGTCATATCTAACACGCTACGTATGTGCATTTACTGAACGTGTATGCCATGTGGAAGTTTATTCGAGAGTTCTGGATATTCTGGAGTTTTCATTACTTTTGATAAAGGCAATGCCAAAACGTTTATTTAAGGAGGATAATCTGTCTGAACGTGTATGGTTTTGTATATTTACACACCTTACTTGCTTCGAGTTAATGCTCAGCCGAATAGAACTAAATCGCCCTTTTGGCATAACATAGTCATTTTTGTTATATCAATTACATATCCGGCTTGTCCTCGCAACTCGTATGTGGACATACACATGAGATCTTCAATGATTATCGTTACCAGTATATGGATTGTTAAAGAGTAAATTTGTTCAACACATGTGTAAGCTATAGTACTTATGGTCATGAACACACAGATACTTACCTAAGTAAAGTACTGGTGGATGTATCCATCGGAGAGGACATCGCAGATAAACCCTTTAGATTATAAACGTAAACAAGGAACTGTGTATCTGTTAGGATTCGGATCTGTACTCTGACAGAGTGGCCTAGTTGTTCCACTGCATGACCCAGTAATAATTTGACCTTTAACTTCCTACTGGAACTTAAACCACAAAACCTTCTATTAATTATTTTAACACATCCGGGCACACATTATATTATTTGACCAAACTTTTCGCTTAAGCATAGACCACCTTACTGAATCCTGACACATATTCAATTGTTTGACCTTACTCCTATTTCATTTTTGAGTCAAAATAACCACATGATCCTATTCCAGTCTAGCCCCTAGCGTTCACTTTCCACTATCAACACCCCTTGGCCAGTGTCTTCCAGACATCCGACCGCCTCACGCACTAGTTAAAGGGCGCCCAAAAAAGTGGCACATTCCTATGGTTCAACTCGCGAACAGACTATTTCCAGCATCCGACACCTACAGGTTAAAAAGACTCCTGCCGTTCTCGGCAGAAGTGCACAATATATCCCCGACGGTCACCTTTCGGATCTGGCCTTACAACTGCGGTTCAAGTGAAAGTGGCTTTCAAATGCGGTAAGTTCCGAAATCCAAGCCGAAATCAACTCACAAACCACATCTGCGGTTTCCACCTCATAGCCCCGCCCCATTTACACTCGTCCACCAGAGACCCGGGCTCTGGAATCGACCCTTCCACTACACAACTGACTGGCTCGGGTCCCTGAATCAAAGCCAAATTTGTACTCGACACAGTTGCCTAAGCCTCAGCAACCACACTCCGCTCTGATCCGGGTCCCTGTATCAACTCAGTTGCCTGATTTGACCTAGTCGTCTGGACAGCCTCACAACCCTCTAGTCCGGGTCTTTGTATCAACTCAGTCGCCCGAGCTGACACAGTCTCCTGAACCGCCACACAACAATCCGGTCCGGGTCTCTGCATCAACTCAGTTCCCTGAGTCGACACAGTCGCCTGGACTACGCCACGCCGCAAGTCACACAATTTGGCCAGGAAATTCACAGGGTCGATCAGTTCCTGAATAAATCGGAACTGGCTCACTGTTACATCCAAAATCCGCCAAAGTAAATATCTTACACTAATTTTCCGGAAACTGAGCCGCTACCCGGTCCGATACCAAAGTAACCTCAGCTGCCGTAATTACTCCAGCCTGTATTGCAAGGCCGTCCACATTGGCTTTGAGACGGAACGTCAAGTCAGACATGATCTGCCTCGTAATTACCGGTGGGCGCTTAACGTTTTGGATCAGGCTCAGACATTCTTGTTTAAGGTGCCCAGTCGCTTTGCCATTAAAACATTTCCGCCTGGCTGGAGATAGACTTAAGTTTGGCCTTGCCAAAAGCTGGTCAAGCTGTCCAATATAAATGTCCATTTTCTCCTCTAACCTGGCTGGAGATGGACTTCTGTTGGGCCTTGCCAAAAGATGGTTAAGCTGTCCCATACATATGTCCATTTTCTCCCTGAACCTTGCTGGAGACAGACGTCTGTTGGGCCTTGCCAAAAGCCGGCCAAGCTGTTTCCATACACATGTCTATTTTCTCCTCTAACCTGGCTGGAGATGGACTTCTGTTGAGCCTTGCCAAAAGCTGGTCAAGCTGTCCCATACAAATGTCCATTTTTTCCTCGAAACTTGCTGGAGATGAACTTCTGTTGGGCCTTGCCAAAAGCTGGTCAAGCTGTCCCATACAAATGTCCATTTACTCCTTTAACCTTTCCACCTTCCTTTCGACATCTACCACACTATCCACAAGCCTGATTTGCGAGGCCACTTTCACCTCTTCCTTCACTCCACACTCGGTTTTCCGTGCCAGGTTTGGTCGCCTGTACACCAAGCCATGAGTGTGGATGGCCCACTTCAACCTGTCTATAGCCTGCTCTATGGACATAGGCCTCTTATTAATTACCCGCTCTCCAACCTCTCTCTCTTTCGCACCCAAGCAGAATCTTAATATGGATTCCTGAACCAAATACTCTTCCGACAAGTTCTTAAATGCCTCGCCAGCAAGAGCCAACACCCAGTCCGCCCAGTCATCCACAGACTCCTTCTCCTCCTGCCACGCACTTGAAAATGTTAACATTGCAAATTCCGGAAATTTGCGGTCACCAAATCTCCTCTCCAGCTTGTCAACTACGTCCAAGTAGCCAAGATCCACCTCCCTACCAATGACTAAGGCATATAGCTCACTAGCCATTCCCGTCAAGCAGAGACCCTAGTAATATCTTTTCTCCAACTCCTGCCACTCGAAAATACCGGCGTATTTCTTGAATGTGGTCAGGAAAGCCTGCCAGCTTCCCCGGCCATCATACACAAGCGCCTTATGAAATGTCCATCCATAATGAACATTGTGTCATTTAGTTAAGAAAATGAAAGTGAAACAATTAATTTCAATCACAAGCAATGCAAACCTCTGGTATTCAATATCAAATTTAAGATTTAAAACCCTTACGTAGAACGCTACACCGTGTAAGAATTAATTACCATTTATTACAGGGACTACGGTAATAGAAGTGTGAAAAATAAAAATGGACGTGCTTATCAACTAATGGTTAGTTTACGGTAATCCAATGAAAACCTTTTCAATATATCGATGGACAGGATATTTAAGACAGATACCAGCAACACCAATATTAATAGGTAAGTGATTGTTGTAAATATCACACAAAAAGGGACTACAATAATCAACAGGCCACACACATTGAAGCGTGCCAGCCGAGAGAAAAAAAACACAAAAGTATAGTACATTAAAATGCCCTTTAAACTTCAAATTGGCATGGAATGTGATAAACACAGAAACACAATTTGTAATTTGTAACTAGTGAAATTAAAAATTCACTGAATAAATTGTTATTTTCCACTGCTGAAATGTTACAAAATCGCAATCAAATTGCAGTAAGTAAATACGATAAATTATTTATTCGAGTATATAACTACTCACGATAAATGCAATAAATTAATGAATAGATTGTTTTTTTCCACTGCTGAAATTGTGATAAAATCACAATCGAATTGCAGTGAGTAAATACGACAGAGCAGTGTCAACGAACACATCTTTAAATGTAGCCGTGTGATCAATTATATGCATTAGTAATCCTGCACCGCAAAATAGAAAACCTAAAAATAGTAAACACAGATAAGGCAGTAATACGGTTCCACGAACCGCAACATGACAGTATATGGAATATTTAAGTGTTAAACCCAGAAAACCTGTTCTAAAATAGCATATGCTGACTGTAAATATGAATGTTTTTCAAATGTAGAGATGGCAAGTATGATGCCTCAACCGATGACATATGCCGGGCAACCTGGACCGTATCTCGGACAACATGGTCCGTACCCCGGACATCCCGCTCCGTATCCAGGTCAGCGCGCTCAGTATCCAGGACAACCAGGCGACTATCCGCCGCAATACACACCTGCGTAACGCGTCTGCGGGTGCCGGAATCGGGAAAAGTAGGCGTTGTACTATGATATGGCGCTGAAATTCAAAAACATAATGTTTGTGATATATCGTGCACAAGTGTTAATGTTGTCTATGTTATTTGTAAAATGTCCTTTATTTTTTTAATAGACCATTGCTATCACTCAACAGGACAAATAATGTGATTTTACTGTCATTGTACATTGTCAACCTCGTTTCTTTTTACGACCATCTTGTGTTACTTCAACTATTCCACAGTTGCATCGTGTTGTTACTTTACAATTTCATTACATTTAGTCATTCCAAAGTTGCATCCCTTTTTTCACAAACTCGTTCCGTTATACATCCATGAATTAGTGTCTTACAAGCTATTATTGTTAGTGTTTGTAAATTTTAAAATAATAAAATATGTTGTGCGGATAAATATATAAATCTTGTATTGTATTAAGATATACTTCCAAAATAAGAATCACATATTTGTATGACCTTTTTCGGAAATATGGTGCTTCGGTGCGAAACACACTCAATTATAAGTATACACGAGTACCATTTCAGTTTAAAGTAAAATGGGCATTATGTTTTTGTAAATGTAATTGAAGATACCGGTTTTGTACAATGTATTACCGTACAGTTAGCCTTAAGACCGGTTTGTACTGACCAGTTAGGATTTCGATATGTTTTCTTATCATTGTGTATGTCTGTGTTGCAAAAATTACATTTGTAATTTAGTGTGACCTATTTCAAACTTAAACAGCACAGGCCAGTGTTTCTTGATAACCCCTCGAATATACTGCAGTATCTGTAACCAGTTGTTTTATCAATTTCACGTGGACAAATATACATACCGATATGGTTTATTGGTAGTCGTTATCCTTGCTCATTGGTGTCGTGTTCTGAGATAACTGGGCATAAATCATGTGCGTAAATTGTCATCCCAGATTAGCCTGTGCAGTCCTCACAGGCTAATCAGGGACGACAATTTCCGCTTTTATGGAATTTTTCGTTTAAATGATGTCTCTTCTTAGCGAAAATCCAGTTTAGGCGGAAAGTGTAGTCCCGGATTAGCCTGTGCGGACTGCACAGTCTAATCTGGGATGACACTTTACGCACAAGCATTTTGCCCAGTTTTCTCTGAACAAGACACATTGTATCTGTCATGCAAGAGCCGCAGTCCAACTTCAAAGTGTCAAATTGAAAGGGTACATTTTGCGTATACCTTCCGAAAATATATTGGTATTAAAGTAATTCTGATAAAATGTTTCATTACTTTCAATGCAAATTAAAGTTTTAAAAGTGTTATGATAAAATGATAAATAAATCAGGCCTTTAAAGGGACTATAAACCACGAATGACGAAAAAAGAAAAGTTCTAAAATACCGCATTTTTGTTACAAATATTAGTAAATATTGATTAAAATATCACGACTGGTATATCACATTACTTGAAAAAAGTTCATATTTTCAGTATATTCGGTAATAAATTTCGCGATGTGAAATCGAAGGTACATCGCGAAAATAGGTGACATAACGATATACACACTATGAATAACGCAAGTAGATTGATCATTTTATATATAAAATATATACAATTCACTACGCATGCACAATTTGCATTCCTGGGTTTACCACGTGACGATGATGATCAATCTACTTGCGTTATTTAAAGTTAACTGGTAGTTACCTGGTATACATACCCAGTAAAAATAAATAAATACAAAAAATATAGTAAAAAGAAAACAACTTTTTTCAAGTAATGTGATTTACCAGTCTTGATATTTGAATCAATATAAACTACTAACAAATCAAACAAAATTCCACTTGCAAATATTTTACAAGTTTTGCTATGCTATTGATATCCTTTCGCTTTTTGTTTTTATTTAAAGCCATTTTAGAATTATATGCTAGCATTTGTTTAATCATTTTTTTTATTATAGTTCGCGTTGTCCAGTCAAATTTATTTTCACCGATTTACATACACCAGCACATTTCGTTGAAATGAACTACTACATATAAAAGCATCTCATCAATATCCGACAAAATGTTGTTAAGTTGCACGTGCAGCATGAGAATAAAGTCTACACCGGGGCTTACAAATGAGCATGAAGAAAAGATAGTTACCTAGAAACATTAGTGAACAGATATTTCAGTGTTCTTATTTACTGTTTCGAGTTTTTTTTTTAAATGTTTGTTTCCTCTAACCCGACCGAAGCCATTTTCTTGTTACCGACCCTTAACTTATTTAAGTATTAAATGTTGAGTTTTCGATAATTTTCCTACACTTTCCGTCACATTTTCAAATTTCAATTTTAAATTTATAGAACGATAAGTTACAAAATGTTTGGAAGATTTGCACCATCCAACATCCTAAACAAAATGAGAAATAAAGTGTGTAAAATATAAGAAAGTTAACGAAAAAGGTTTGGCCACACAAACACCCTATTTTTTGGAGATGCTAATGAAATTTGTTTTTTTTTTACTAACCGAAATGATATAGAATGAAAATAGTTACACTAATAAACTTCCTTCTTTTGGTTTGTGTGTATATGTTAACCGTAACGTGTACCTGTTTGTTCAGCTGGTAGCATATCTGAACATGAAACGGCAGACCACCTGAATGTAATCTAGGATGTTTTCAAGACTCATCTAAATCAATATTTTATTAAGTTTTAAGTTTCAAATACTCGTTCTGCTTTTGCTTTCGAGCTCATATTTTGTCATCGTAACGTTATCTTCCCTTTGATATGGTTTGCAGTCATACAACTTTTACCTTCAGATAACAATAAGGCAAATTATGAAAACTAGTGTGGTCACAACTTGTGAAATAGCCATCGTCAATCGACATGCATTCTTCATTAATGATCGTGTTTCTTTACTGCTGCTTTGGTAATAAGGGAAAATCAGCAGCAAACAATTATAATAACAAATGTAGTATTGTGTGTTCGCATAGACACTGGAATAAAAAAGAAAGTTTAGAGGGACAGATTCTTATTTCAATCACAGTGCTGGATTACTCGTTGACATTTTTAAAATACTCAATATCAAAAAAATACATAGACAAATTATTACTGGTGCGGTCACATTCAATGTGGTCACCGGAAAGGGAGATAATTTAAAGTGTGTTTACTGTTCATGTACAAATTAAGTGTCTCCGTTGCCATAAATGATATTAATTATTATTACGCCAAAACGAAAATACACTCTCTCTATTCAATATTTTTTTTAAGTTTCCACTCCTATAGCGTGATGTACTTAAATGTGTGATGGTTTTCAAACATGTTCCACGGCGTGCTATGTCTACTTACAGGAAGACTAGCGGAGTCTTCTTCTTATTGCGATGATGGCACCATTTGCTACAGCGGAACCAACTGCTGTAGGGATTCCATCTATTCCAACTCCTACTACTGCTGTGATAACGTACCATCCGCACAAGAATCGTCGTAAGTCGTCGGTAAATATGTTCCACTAGTATTGACATAAAAAATGTCTCATATTAAAACATAAGCGTTAGTTGTAACTAAAATGGTGCTATTGTCTACATACACATGTATCACATTTAAAAAAAGTATTGATTACAAATAAATAAACAACACAAAACTTATTAATTGTGTAATTTAAGAACGTCTTTATGCCGTCTATCGTGGTTTCAGTTGACGTCAGACGATCGTCTGTTCAAACCTCTACAATTATCTATTCAGGAGTTCTGGAGGCATAGCAGGCGGGGTAGGAGGTCTGACGATATTGTTAATCATTATCGGCGTTTTTTTTTGTCAACGATATCCGGTTCGTGCGGCAGTGGTGCGGGAAGACGATGCGAACCCTAGCATCGCCGTCATATCCAACACGCAACGTATGTGCACTTTGTGAACGCTAATGACCATTTAAAGTTAGACACCTTACTTGTCCGAGTAAAGGCTAAACTAACTTAGTCGCCATTAAAGTGTCACAAAGTCCTTTTTATATTAATATTATATTCGGCTTCTTCCCTCGCAATTCGTAGGTGACGTTATAAACGAGATCTTCGATGATTATCATTACCAGTATATGGACTATTTGTGTGTTAAACCCAGTAAACTTTTTCTACAATTGTGTAAGCTGACTGTAAATACATTACCAGTATAATTATGGTACTGGTTCATCGAGTACATTTGTTCTACAATTGCATATGCTTGCTGTAAAAAGTAATGTTTTATATTATAGAGATGTCAATTATGATGCCTCAACCGATGCCATACGTCCCGTATCCAGGGCAATCCTCTCCGTATGCGTTGCAACATGGTCTGTATCCCGGGCAACCTCCTCCGTATCCAGGGCAGCATGCCCAATATCCAGGACAACCAGACGGCTTCCCACAATCCCCGCCTTAGTACACACCTGCGTAATGCGTCTGCAGGTGCGATAGTGTGGACAAGTGGACAAAAATAACGTGTAATGGCGCTAAAATTCAGGAGCATAATGTTAATGATATATCGTGCACAATTGTGAATATGGTCTAGGTAATTGTTGGTAGGTAAATGACGTTTATTTAAAACATGTGTAATCATTCCACAGAACACTTTCAACAGCAGTATTGTAATGCTTAATGGTCAAGTAATGTGTTTCTTTCTTGTTGTAACTTCAACTTCATTGCGTTCATTTATTCCATAGTTCCATCACTATGTAAATATTTTCACAAAGCGTTTCTGTTATACGTTATACATTCATGAACAAGTACTTTACGAGATATTATGTAAGTGTTGGTAGATGTTGAAATACAAAATAGGTTGTACGGGTTTATATCTATATATCATGTGTTGTGTTATGGTATAATTCAAAATTAAAAAAAAAATATATTGTATCGCCTCTTTCTGATTTGAGGTGCTTCTGTGCGAAATACTTTTTCGTTTTAGTTACCAAAGGAGAATGGGCATTATGCTTTTGTGAATGTACCGTTACTATATAATGTATAACCCTACGGTTAGCCTGGTACCCGGTTCGTACCGACATGACAAACCAGTTGGGATTTTCGATACTCTCGTTTTCATTTATTTTTTTGTCATTGGTGCAAAAATAATTGGTGTAATTAAGTAAGACCTATTTCAAACACGAACGCCACAGGCCGGTGTTTCTTGATAACCCATCGAATAAACTGCAGTATCTGTTACCATTTGTTTTATCAATTTCACGTGGACGATATTGATATACCGATATGGTTTTCGTGGTAGACGTTATGCTTTATGACTGTATATGTCATACAACAGCCGCAATCCAAAATACAACGTATGTTTGTGTCAACTCGCACTTAAAACAATTTGGTACAAGGCCAAAGTTGTATGGTATATATGCTGACATGATAAAGATACTTTTTCTAGGGTTAAATATCCATTTAAATATGAGACCGTTGAAATATGTTAATGATATGTGCATGTTAAATTACTTTAAATAATTTTAAAAGTCCAATATTAGAAATATATTTTGTTAATGGTAAAACATCAAACGACGTGAGCGTTAACTTAATTTCATATTTTCAAGAAGATTTTATAAATTGAAGCATTTGTTTTAATATAAAATAACAAGTTGTTTGAAAAAGAAGTTGATTTGTTGTGGCAATCTCACAATAGGAAACTTATGTATGGTGATTGAACTCTTGGAATTTAGGAGATACAAGCCATCGTGAAGTCTTTCTTTTAAGATTGCCTGACTCCGTGATAATCTTTGGTAAATTAATGTAGTGATAAGATACAAAGTTATACACAATCATATGTTTTCAAAAGCGCCATTACTTTTTTGGAGGATTGACGTGGTGTATCAAGTGGATCATTTGTGATATATAACTTAAGGACCATGTGATAGCATAATTAGGATGTTCCAAAGACACGAAGTATTTATAATAAAGTGCGAAGTATTTATAATAAATTTGAAGTATCTTAGTAATACTTCAAAAAGGCAATTTTGAATTGCATAAAACACTTCTGATAGGCAGGCATGCTTTTTTGCCTTATTCTACTTATTTTGCTTTTGTATTTAATTGTTAGTACACTGAATATGTAATCAAAAGAAGGTAATTAACTCGTGTTTTATTCGCATTAATACATTATCTACATTTCAAGTATACTGGAACACATTATCACACATGAAAACAAGAAATACATATGAATATTTATTATTTACCTGTTTAATGCTTTTAACAAAATACAGGTTGTATCAATCGTTGAAATAAGTCCCGTATTATGCCACTCGCTGTTTCCGATTTCGTATTACCATACTAGCCGGACTACTTTCTTAGATCCATTTAATGACGTCACATTTTTATGACGTCACAAATAATGAAGTCACATTTTAGTCATTGTTTTGTCAGCAAAAAAATACAATTGATAACTATTTTCGTTAGTTGTTGTATATAATAAAAGGAATATTACGCTAGTCAATTGTTCCAAGTGTTTGTATCAGTCTCGTGGCTTGCACTATTTCGTTTCGATACGTCATCACACAAGCCACTCGACTGATACAAACTCTTGGAACAATTGGCTAGCGTAATATTCCGTATGTATATTCAAACTCCACACGTATGTACTGAATGACACTACATCAGTTCACACTATATTTGTCCTCACATGACGTACAATATATTGTCACGAGTTTTTTCTTACGGTTAAAATATATGGTGTGTTAGTATTTTATTAAGACGCAGTTTTCTTTTCACACATTGAAATATAACATTGAAATCTTATTGCGTTTTTAAACAACAAAATCTAAACACGACACTTTTCGCCTAAAAAAACTTAAG
Organism: Dreissena rostriformis; assembly: GCA_007657795.1. NCBI lineage: Eukaryota > Metazoa > Mollusca > Bivalvia > Myida > Dreissenidae > Dreissena > Dreissena rostriformis. The sequence continues at coordinate 28,766 of VMBQ01004728.1, forward strand.
TCAGAGAAGGTTATTAACAGCAAACTAACACATGTAAATAGCCTGCTTTGATCTTCAATGTACTCTTTTCACAAAAGCTAATAGCGTACTGACCTTCATATCCTGCGAGATGGAATTATTATGTTTACTGAAATTGCATAATGTGTGTACCGGAACGCTAGCTTACAAATCTCAATACTTAAAATTGTTTGTATGTTAATATAAAACTATATAATATCATTTTTTCTAAGTAACTCTGATTAGAAAACAAAATGAACAACACAAATAAGGATACTATGTAGAATATATTAGTAAACATAGGCATTATGAAAATTATTGTTTAAAGAACACAGTCCTAAATGTAAACGCTGTGACAAATATAAAGGGACACGCACACAATCTATTGATTTGGAGCGTTTAGTGTGGAGTTGTTGTATCCGCCCAGATACGATAGCTTCACGCTCAACATTCGGTAAGCATCGTTGCAAAACGCAACCCAATACTATTTTATTTGGCCAAGTCAGTACTATAATGTATTCATTCGCGCCTACTGGCGGAATTTTTTTTCATATTAACATTTCATTGGATATTAATATAGGTAGGCCCTGAGTAAGACAGCTAAAATAAACTTAAAATGACATTGTTCGGGGCTTCTAATATAATCGTATTATGTACTTATCATCAGTGCGGGTTGTGAATCCAACAAATATTGCGCTTTTCTGCCCTACTTACGAAGACAGTACGACATGCTGCGGCGATAAAGTAAACGAGAAGCATGTTCTGGACAGCAGATAAACTAACGCGTTGTGTAACATTGCTAAGACATAAAGCAAAATAACATATCGCCAGAAATTCAAAATGAGAATTCTTACCATAGCTACGAAACAGATACAAGAACAGATTCTTAACGACTGAAATATCGCTCCCTTCTTTTCAATCATGGCTGATAAAGCGACTGATACCAGCAGACGCAAACAACTGTCACTGTGGTTAAGATTTGTCGACAACAATGACAACGAGTTATGTGTGCGGGAGGAGTTTCTGGGCTTCACATTGTGTAGATCGACAAAGGCAGAAAATGTTGCTGCCGATGGTGTTACCGTTCTGAGAAAAAAAACGGTTTACCTTTAAAAAAATGCGTGAACAATGCTACGACGGCGCTGGAAATATGTCTGGTCAATTTAAGGATGTCCAAGCAAGAATAAGGGAGCTTACACTTTTAGCGAACTATGTACACTGCAAGTTGCATTGTTTGATTATAGCCCTTGTGCATAATTCCAAAATACAATGCGTACGAACCATGATGGGGACAGTTCAAGACATCTCATTTTGTTTCAATTACTTGGCAAAACGTTTACACGCGTTTAACGTTGAGTTGGCACTAGATGCAAACACAAAGAAGCTCTAAACGGGCGTTCCAAACTGCAGAACCTGTGTCAGACTCGTTTGTGCAGCAGAGCAGACGCGCTGACCACCTTCAAACAGTCGCTCCCAGTGGCCGTCAACGCATTCGACATGTCTGCAAGACGACAATGACGAGAAGGCTGGCCAGTACCTCAACGCCATACTTCGCGTCGACTTCATAGTCGACCTGGTCACCACACAAAACATTATCTCTTCCCTGGTCGGCCTGACAGAGGTGCTCCAGAAGGTACAGCAAATACTGTATTACAAAGGTTGTTTATGAACTGTTGCGGGTCATAATTGTTAATGTGTATCAATAAAACAATAATAATAATGATAATAATTATAAATTATCGTACGCAAAATTAATTACAAATGTAGCGTATTTAACTAATTGTAGACTTTTGTTATAAGTTCGAAACAGATCTTTATTTAGAAATATATTTTGGGTTATAACAAAGAAGTATTTGTTATTTCAGGAAAGCGTTGCTCTGTTGGGGGCCGTACACGAGACCAAGGTCGTGGTTCAGGTGCTCAAGAACGAGAGAGCAGACCGAGCCGTCTGGGACACCCTGTACGATGAGGCTGTAGACCTGGCAGCTTCCGTGGAAGTTAGTATTTAATAGCAGAACATACAGAGGTAATGACAATTAAACGCATAGAAGTGATGATTAGCTACAATTGTTTAAAAAGTGTATATGATCAATGTGCCCCATTTACTCGCTTAAATAGTTATACTTTATCTTAAAACCTACAGGAGATAAATAATTAAGACCAATTATTGAAGATTTCAGTGTAGCGTCGTAGTAACCACTAACATGATTGTCTCTACATTTTTGTGTGTGTTGCGTTATGTTTTCAAAAACATATTTAAACGCAATTTTATGTCGTACACTATCATTATATAACAATCGTATACGATAGGACTACTGCACAGCAGCTAGCTATCTTTCTTCAAAAGTTGTATTAATTAATGTTAAATTATTTGTTAAAATAACGGTGATGCCATCAACGCCACACAGAACCAGTAAACAGAAGCACAGGGACAACCATCCTGCCTCCGATCCTAGGACATAGTTGCGCATATCCCTGTACTTCCCATTTTTAGATCACCTCGTGCAGGAAATTAGTTAACGAATACTTCAGAATGAGGACCGGTAATTGTTAATACTTATCAAGACCACTGTATTTTCGTACAGAAAATTCTCTTCATGTTAAGTTTGACGTACACTGAAGGAGCTTGAAAAGTTTGGTTCGGCAGACATTACACTAATTTGGTAAAAAAAAATAAAATCAAAACGCAACTTTTTAATTGCTTTGTTCTTGCTTATTTTACTTAAGGACACCCACAGGAAGAATGATTTACTTAGATTCCAATCAGGATTTGAACGTTTTTCTTATATGTTTCGTCATCTTACTCTTTTTAGTTTCGCGGCTCAGACGCTCATTCCATCGAGGGTACAGTCTGTCACAGATAAAGACATATCAGCCGTGTACAAATGCTATGCAGCGGACCTCCAGTGTGAACGTCAACAGCTGGACCGAGAGGTCAATCGATAAAAGGTCCGATGGAGTCTTATGGATGCAGAAAAACAGCCCAAAACCCTGCTTGATGTACTGAACGCTTGTGGAAGCGCTTACTCACTTATTCAGCTGATACTCACAGAATTGCTCACCATGCCTGCAACATCAGCATCCTTCGAGCGGTCCTTCAGCTCTATGAAGCGTATTAAGACATACATTCGCTATACCATGGGCGAGGATCGCCTTACAGCGCTTGCAGTGCTCCACATCCACCAGGAAAAGTGTAGTGGACATTGAAAACGTGATCAACACTTTTGCCTCTACCAAGAGTCGTAACATGCAGTTTCTCTAACCAAACTTCAGACATGCACGTGAATTGCAATCTGTTGCCAAAACTGTATATATTTTAAGAATGTTTTCAACAAAACGAATAGTTTATTTTTTAAACTATAATGAGAAAAATCGCGTCAGTGCCCACCACTGGCCTTTTTCCCGGGGGGATGCTACTGTACCCCCTAAAATGTGCCTGCACATCCTTGGAGGGCTAGCTACGCCCCTGGTGTTCGTATCATCATGCATCTGTAATTGAAATACAGATAGCTGGACTGTATTAATTCGAATCGGCTTAGAACGAATTTCCGGATTACAAAAAACAGAGGAAACTAATTCCCAATTTCGTTTGTACTACAATTAAATTAACTAAGATTGCCTCAACTATAAAAACATAGCAACTGATCATCATAATGATCGACCGATTGATTTAAACCGCACGTTTTATCGACGAAGCGAATTTACGCGCCCAAACAACATTTCTGCACCATCTGTTTAAATGATAACGGTTGATAATGAAATTAATTATTAAGCTGTTATAATACAGTTTTGTATCATTCATGTATTGTTAGTGTTATCTATTAATAATCTTTGTGGCACGTTGATATCGTTGTTATGTGTTCAGGGTTGGATGACATACGTGTACCAAACTTGATAATAATTTCATTTATCAAACTTATTGACGAGTAGTGAAGTGTTGTTCATCGTAAATAAACATGCATTCTTCATTTTTAATCGTGTTTCTTTGCTGCTGTTTTGGTAATTGTGGAATATTTAAATTTATTCATTAGCATGAAATAACAAAACTAGCAATATATCATCTTCTTTAGGTGTTAGTGATTCTCATTACATGGATCATTGTGTGCTGTTGTTTTGAATGAAGGACCAAATCTCCATGATATCATCGTTTTTACAACTCATGTGAAAAATAGTATTTACTGAGCCACGTGTGTAGTGGAAATATTGAGATTGGAATTAAACATGATAAATAGTGAGGATTACAGACGTATATGATTTCATAAGATATCAAATCCTTGCGGCGCTAAAATGTTTCACCGAAATAATGTTATGAATAAAACTGTTATGTCGAAAGAATAAGAGTGCAATTTCATACCTGTGAATTACTATCTGTGAAATGCTTGTAACATTTTTCTGCAATGTTAAGATAGAGAATAGATAGATTTGAATAAAAAAGATTAAGTTTATCATGAGAGGAATAGATGAGGGTGCGGCTTGCCAGTATCAACATTCTAGCGTTGCTTGCTAGTACTCAAATGTTTCGCTCCAAGCATGATAAACTGAATCTTTATAACTTTATGTATATATATATATAATCGCTGGTTTCCCAGTTTGAGCGCTGGATATTATTGTTCTAAATTACAAACGTCCTAATTTGGTAAGACGTCACATAGAAATACGCAGCATTCTAAACATATCGATCGAATACACTTGCGCTAAATAAGCGCTAATAAGGCTAAAGATTATACGAGTAGCTGTTATACGGTGAACTCGGCTGTAGTTATAGGATGAAACATTGACCACAACATTTTCATGTCTCTAGGTAGGCTGGCACTGGCTTATGATGACTGTGGGGATGGAACCTTCTGCTACAGCGGTACATACTGCTGTCAGTACACATATAGCTCAAATGGCTTCTACTGCTGTGCCAGTGGGATGTAAGTGCATACTGCTGTTCATACACATATAGCTAAAATAGCTAAAATAGCTACTTCTGCTATAGGATGTAAGTACATACTGCTGCTCATACACATATAGCTCCAATAGCTACTACTGCTGTGGCATGTAAGTACATATTGCTATCGAATAGGTTTGTTTGGTTGCATTTGCTACATATTCCCACGTGGCATTGACTTAAGGAATGTCGTGACAAGACAGCTCGTTGCATATTAGGCTCATTTTATTGACCCAACACTCGAGTTTGTATATTTTTGTTAACCTTTCAAGTGCATACAAGAAGAGGGTCCACATATTTGTAAAAGGGTTGGAATAATAATTGAAGAAAGGGGCTGCCAATCCGCTTGAGATAAATCCTAAAATCTGTAGCGCTTATTGAAATAGGAGCAGATTTTATTCCTTTTATTGTACTAAACACACGATGATGAAATACATATAACTGAGTTTTACTGTTTTTACCCTTTAAAGAATGTAGCTTAACTTTTTTGGTGTAAAAATGTACACTTAATACTGTGGGGTACGCACAGGCTAATCAGGGACGACACTTTCCGCTTTTATGATATATTTCTAAAAAGTCTCTTCCTAGCAGTTTAGGCAGAACATGTCGTCCCTGATTAGCCTGTGCGTACCCCACAGGCTAATCTGAGACGACACTTTACGCACATGAATTAAACCCCCTGTTCTCAGAACGCGGCCCAATTAAATTACAGGGGATCCGGTGGAATAGCAGGAGTTGTGGTGAGTTCGTTAGTCATGATCATCGTTATCGTCGTCATCGTGTTGTGCTGTCGTCGATATCGTCAGCCTGCGTTCGTTCGGACTGGAATGGTTAGCCCGGGAGTAACTGTGATCGCTAGTGGCCAACGTAAGTTTTGTACTTTAAACCTTTTTACTGTAAGATCGATTGCATTGAACGCGTGCCTTAAGAGTCACGCTATAGTCCGTTTCCCGTATTGCTCAATAACGTGGTGGTGTTGGAGAAGATCTTGCGGACGTTACAAGAGCGGAAATTTAACGTGTAACATACTAATCATTAGACGGACATCATATAAAATACGCCTCCTTCACATTTGCTTTCGTTTACACATATTGCGAAAATCTTTAAAATAACTTCATGTTCCAACAAAATCAGTAAACAGCCTACCCAAACGTACAATGAGCTCTCCGGGAAATCATATGCAATTACAGAATTTAAAGTCTCTATTACGCTAAACAATCCACTTAAATTTCGTAATATATTTCTTAAAATAAAGTAAACATATAAATATTCAGTGTTCCTTACAGCAATAGCCAAAATTTCAACGTTAGATTTACTCTGGTAACATAGATTTAACAAGATATAAAATGCTCTTTTTTATTTTTGTGTGGCACAATAAATTCCATTTTAATTTCCCGCAACGATATCTAGTTATACGAAACATGAACACTAAATTGGTACATGAACATGTGTTGAATATATTGTTCAAAAAAAAAATGAGCATTTTGTATCGTGTTAATTCGATTTTACCAGAGCACATCTAACGTTGAAATTTTGGCAATTGCTATAAGGAACACTGATTATTTATATGTTTACTTTATTTTACGAGATATATAACGAATGTTTCGTTGATTTTTTAGCGTTAAAGAGGCTTTAAAGACTATAAAAAAATAAATTCAAAAGCTAATAACATGATTTCTTGACTGTTATTTCTTTTAAAGAGATGGGAAGTTTCCCTCAGTCAGTTCCCTACGGCCAGTATCCCGTGCAACCCGTCCCGTATCCAGAGCAACCAGCGTTCTACCCACAACCCCCGCCAAAGTACACACCGTAAAGCGTCTTCGCAAGATAGAACACTGGAGCGTCGGGAAAAAGCAGATGATAAATCGGAGATGTGGAGAAAATAGGGAAATTAAAAAAGGCCAAATGACACTGACTGTATTCTGAATTATTGTGCAACCATAGTGTTAACGACGCATAAGTATATGATAATATTAACCGTAAAAATGAAAATGAATCTTATCGATGTTATGTAATTTATCAAATTAACAGAAACAAAATCTGCGAACTAGATAACATTTATTTTGTTGATGGATCCGATTTATGTGACTTCTTTGATTCCTAACTGTTAATTTCTAACATTGTATTCAGTAACTGTTGTTGTTGTTCTTGTGATCATATGTATTATTTGATTTATATACACCAATTAAAATAATTAAACCTTGTTATATGTTCTGTTATTGCGTTTATGATAGGCAAACATATTAGAAATCCAAGTAAAGAACTCTGATGAGAAATGTGATTGTGAGAACGTGAGAAAAAAATATTATTTTATGCGTACCTGTTCTTCTTCAACGTCGGTGTATATACTAGTACATCGTTCAGTAATATGTTTTTTATTATATACGCCTCTTGTATTTTTTGTTTAGTCGTCTGTACCATGCCAAAACATTTCTTTTTTTTTTATTTTTACTTTCTACGCGCCTTTCTAATAAGTAAAGTTTGATCATCTATGGACCATAAAAGCCTATTGCTCATCAACTTTGAGCAATCAACTATGCGCGTCTTAATATTTAGTCGTCAGTCGGTCTTTCCTGATTGTATATATGCAGTTGTTATCTTCTGGTTCCTTCGATGCGATTGCAAACACCATGAACTAATAAAAATAAGAAATCATTGTGAAATAACTATGAATGATAAACCATGATTACTTGTTCACAACAGTGTTAATACACAATAAACTTTTTTTATTTTCGTGGAAGCCAACGATACGACAAAAGTGGAGTCAGAATCAATTTACGTTTTATAACTTGTCTGTGCAGTTTATTCTGTTTGCAATAGTTCATTTTTTAACTTTTTGATTCATTTAAGCATAGTTTGCACTATGCCATTTAACTTGACAGAATTGAGCATACAAAATATAAAAAGGTATATATAAACACAAATAATATATTGTACACAATAGAGTAAATCGACATTCATTCTGTATAATTAATCGTGTTTTTTTTATTATTTATATGATAATTTTGGAATAAAAAAAAACAACTGTATCAACCAAATAACAAAAGTGGAATTTGACCTTATCCTATGAGCAATTCTGAAATATAGTATTGAGATAAATCCTTATTCTACTTACTTTGCTTTTGAGTTTAATTGTTAGTACGCTGAGTATGTAATCGAAAGAAGTAATTAACTTTTGTTTTATTCGCACATATACATTACCTACACTTCAAGTATACTGGAACACATTATCACACATGAAAACAAGAAATATATATGAATATGTATATTCAAACTCCACACGTATGTTCTAAGATATAAGTGGCACAACATCAGATCACACTATATTTGTCCTCACATGACGTACTATATAGTTATCATGATTTTTTCTTACGGTTGAAATATATGGTGTGTTCGTATTTTATTACGACGCAGTTTTCTTTGCACACTTTCCAATCACACATTTTCAGCTCCCTTTGAAACAACAAAATCTAAACACGAAATTAAACAAAGCTGAAGTCAGAGAAGGTTATCCAAGGCAAACGAGCACATGCAAATAGCCTGTTGTGGCGTTTAAGGGACTCTTTCCCGACAGACCGACAGCGCACTGACCTTGATATCCTGCGAGATGGGATGTATTACTTTTACAGAAATTGCATTATGTATACAGTCAAACCTGTCCCAAAGACCACCTTTTAATAGAGACCACCTGTCCATAAAGACCACAACGATTTCCTCCCAATCCTTTCAATTCCTTTCAATCGACCCTGCGAATAAAGACCATCTGTAAACAAAGACCACAACGACCAAATCCTTTGAGTGGTCTTTATTGACAGGTTAGACTGTATACGGGAAGACTAGCTTACAAATATCAATATTTAAAATTGTCTGTATGTTAAAATAAAACTATATAACATCATTTTTCATAAGTAAATCTGATAAGAAAACTAAAACAAACAAAAACAATAATTTTACTATGTAAACTATATTAGTGCACGAAATGCAATATGGAAATAATTGTTAAATATATAATACAGCCTTAAGTGTAAACAAATCTATTGATTTGGAGCTTAGTGTTTGGAACTGTTGTATCCGCTCAACATGTGTGTATCAGATACGACAGCTGCACGCTCAAACTCTGCTAGCTTCGTTGCTAAACTTTACACCATTTTAATTAATTTGGCCGGGTCAGTACTAGAATGTATGTATCAGATACGATAGCTTCACGCTCAACACTCGGTTAGCATCGTCGCAAATCGTATTGAAATCGTCAACAATTTTAATTATCTCGGAATAGTTATGTCGAGCAGTGGGGCAAGCCACAATGACTTAATTAGCCAAAGCGCTGAGGGCGATGAACTGATAATTTACTGTTTCAAAATCTATATATGTAACTGTTAAAATCATGTTGTTGTTTTTTACAAATATATGAATTCTTGTGAGAATGTATGATGTAAGAGAAAGCTCTTTCTGTTTAAACAAAGTTTAGTGAATGTTTAAAATCCGTAATTGATTAAGAAAAAAATGCAATAAGATATTGTATACAAAATTTCAGTTGCGGGGAAAACAATTAAGTCTCTCATTAATCTATATATTATCGGAGATAAGTTAAAATGCTTTAATACAGAAATTAGCTAGAAAAATCAAATCAAATAAATTGTATTTTGAGTCGGCAAGACAATAACAAATAAAATAAGCTGTGAAGCTTTTGAGCCGACTATACAACAAATGTAAACAGTAAAACAAGAGTAAAGAAGCTAGGTAAAAGAAAGACAATTACTTGGATATTAAAATACAAATACATAATCAGAAGAAATACAAATACATAATCAATCAATAAAATTTAAGGCATACAACAACAATTAGACTAGACATATTCCTTACTTTCCTGATGTTATTGCACTAGGAGGGGCAATATAAGACATGGTATTATCATCATCATGGAACGCATAGGGTTAAATATAGTTAACAAACAATTAAATATAAGGATATAGATTAGCTGGACCTGCAGCAGAGTCAGTGCAAGAAGTTATTTATAATGAACAGGGAGTAATAAAACATGAATGGAAACCAAAAGCAATATAAAGAAAAATAAAAGTACATATACTAACACAAATAGAACAATATAACAGTTTAACAGTTGTGAAGGAAGCTGCTTATCTATTCATGTGGATAGGACTAAAAACTGCAATAAGAGAAAAGGGAAATAAAAAAAAACTGAACACAAAAAGAAACACAAACGTGCGACAAGATAAAACTTATCTAAGAACGAATATCATCTCAAATCAGATTTGGTGTGAACTGATCAGCAGCTTTCTCACACTAAAACAAGTAACATAGCGAAAAGCAAAACAACTTTGAGCAGGCACAGGCAAACTAAAATATTAAAGCAAAAAAAAATACAAAAGCAAAAATAAAATACAAAAGCAGAAATAAGGACAGCACAAGCAGCCGAAGAACAAAACAATGGAAGCAGTGTTACATGCCGCTCCAGATCTGTGTACCAGGTATGCGCGCCTATGTGACATTGCATGCTGAGCATTTACATTCTTTGTCACTCCAGTGCACAATAAAGCTCTTAAATTGACTAAAATTACTCGCTTTTCTGAAGCTTTCTGGAAAGGAGTTCCACAGAACTAGAGCCGCTGGTCTCATTTAATACACTTGGTCTTCTTCTATACACATCAGGTATAATTGTTTTTCTTTTTGTTTCATACTTGTGTAATATGATACCGCTTGTAATAGTCTTCTGTAATATATAGATAGAATATAAATATATTTGAATGATACATATTAAGTTTATCATGCGATGAACAGATGAGGGCGTGGTTTTGCAAAAATTCAAAAGTGAGGGTGTGATTACTACTACCGGTACTCAAATAGTTCATTCAGGCATGATATACATTTTCAAGCATTCACCTCATATTCTATGTATTTTATTATTCCATCTTTAATCAGACTGAATATATGATAAACAAATTTATGAATATAATCAATGGTTTTTCAGTTTGATCGCTGGATTATTGTTATAACTTTCAAACGCCATTGTATGGTATGACGTCACATAGAAATATTTAGTGTTCTAAACATATCAATCGAATACACTTGCGCTTATATAGCGCTATAATAAGGCTTAAGATAAGACGAGGATTTGTTATACGCTCAACTCTGCGGTCGTTATAGGACACAACATTTACCACTTGTTTATTTCTAGTAAGACTGACACTGGCCTCTGACTACTGTGGGAATGGATACTACTGCTATGTACAGCGGTACTTACTGCTGTACATACACATATAGCCCCAATAGCTACTACTGCTGTGGGATGTAAGTACATACTGCTGCTCATACAAATATAGCTCCAATAGCTACTACTGCTGTGGCATGTAAGTACATACTGCTGTTCATACACATATAGCTCCAATAGCTACTTCTGCTGTATGATGTAAGTACATACTGCTGTTCATACACATATAGCTCCAATAGCTACTACTGCTGTGGCATGTAAGTACTTACTGCTGTACATACACATATAGCCCCAATAGCTACTACTGCTGTGGGATGTAAGTACATGTTGCTATCGATTTTTTTATATATTTTTTTTTGCATTTGCTACCTTAATTCACGTGGCATTAACTCAATGAATGACGTGCCAAGATATCTCATTGCCTGTAAGGCTCATTGTATTGACCCAACACTCGAGTTTGTATATTTTGTTTACTTTTCAAGAAAAACTATTTTTGTTAACTTGAAAACAAAATGGAAAAGGGTCCACATATTTTAAAAGGGTCGAAATAGTAAGGGAAGAAAGGGAGCTGTCATTTGATTTAACTAAATCCTAACATCTATAGCGCTTATTGAAATAGGAGCAGAAGTATGATTCACTAAGTCGTACTAAAGACACGATGGTTAAATACATATGTGGCGTGTTCTGAGAAAACTGGGCATAATACTTGTGCGTAAAGTGTCGTCCCAGATTAGCCTGTGCAGTCCGCACAGGCTAATCCGGGACGACACTTTCCGCCTTAACTGGATTTCCGCTAAGAAGAGATATCATTTAAACGAAAAATGCCATAAAAGCGGACTGCACAGGCTAATCTGGGATGACAATTTACGCACAAGAATTATGCCCAGTTTTCTCAGAACACGACACTTATGACTTAGTTTTACTGTTTTTACCCTTAAAAGAACGTTGCTACACTTTTTGGTGTAAAAAAGACACTTAATTACAAAAAAAACATCCACTCTCGTTTATCATTAATTGCAATATACTGTATTTGCACTTTAGCAGTATATCGATCACTTATACCTTTACTGCCTTTCTGTTAATTTCGAACAAATTTAGTTGCTCGTGTAATGAGTGATGAAACACTTGCAATGTCGACAGAAATTATCATATCTAACATTATTTTATTTGTGCCTCTATATTCACTTTTAAATGGAGCCCCTTCATGCATAGCTACAATGACATTCTTGTATATAAATAAGTCGCGCTTTGTGAAAAGGGGTTTAAATTCATGTACGTAAATTGTCGTTAAAAATTAGCATATGCAATCCGCACAGGCTAATAGGGAAGACACTTTCCGCCTAGACGGGATTTTGGTTTAGAATAGACGTCCTTAAAACAAACAAAAATCCGTAACAGCGTAAAGTGCCGTTCTTGATTAGCCTGTGCGGACTGCAAAGGCTATTCTGGGACGACACTTTACGCACATGCATCAAACCCCATTATCACACTGCGCGGCCCAATTAAATTACAGTGGATCCGGTGGAATAGCAGGAGTTGTGGTGAGTTCGATAGTATTAATCATCGATATCGTCGTCATCGTGTTGTGCTGTCGTCGATATCGTCAGCCTGCGTTCGTTCGGACTGGAGTGGTCAGCCCAGGAGTGACTGTGATAGCCAGTGGTCAACGTAAGTATTGTACTTAATTAAAAGTTATTATTGAAACGTGCTCGAGTCCAATGAGATGTAACGAACGCTCCTACAGTGGGGATTGCACCCGTGAGCTCTCGGTCGCTATGCGGACACCATATCCACTACGTCACAGCGACCTACTTGTACTTTAAGCCTATTAATTGTACGCTCGAACGCATTTTTACGCGTGGCTTTAGAGTCACGCTACAGTTCGTTTTTTCGGTTGACCAATGGAGTGATGGCGTTGAAGGAAATCGTGAGCATGTTACATGAGCGGATATCAAGCCTGTAACATCCAGATCAATAGACAGACATCATATTAATTACGCCTCCTTCAATTTGTTTTTGTTTTTACCCAAATTGCGAATATCTTCAAAATACCGCCATGTAACACACGCACTTTACTATGATTTATGAAAGCAAATTCAGTCGTGCATGTTTGTTATATTATTAAATACAATATAAGTACACGGCCTGTCTAAAGTAAAATGAGCTCTCCAGGTAATCATTTGCTTGTAGAAAAGACGATAAAACAATTCACAATATAATAACATTTGAACTTTACTTTTATTATTTCTATCAAAGAGATGGGAAGTTTCCCTCAGTCAGCTTCCTACTGCCAGTACCCCGGGCAACCCACCCAGTATCCCGGGCAACCCGCCCCGTATCCAGTGCAACCAGGGTTCTACCCACAACCTCCACCACAGTACACATCGTTAAGAGTATTCGCAAGGTCGCAAACTCGAGCGTCAGGAAAAACAGATGATAAAACGAAGATATGGAAATGATCGTGAAATTTAAAGAATGTTTAATGACACTGACTGTGTGCTGAATTATTGAGTAAACATGGTGTTAACGACGCATAAGTATACGAACCTATCAACCGTTAAAAGTTAAATTGAAACTAATCAATTTTATGTTAATTAAATGTGTCAAATTAAAAGTACCAAAGTCAGCGAACTATATCTATAACATATAATATAGTTATAACTAGTAAATTAATTTTGTTGATGCATCCGATTTCTTTGACTTCTTTTTATTCCAAACTGTTGATTTCTCAAATTGTATTCAGTAATTTGTGTTGTTGTTCTTGTAATCATTTGTGTTATTTGATTAAAATACACCAATTAAAATAATTAAACCTTGTTATATATTCTGTTATTGTGTCAATGATAGGCAAGCATGTTTGAAATCCAAGTAAAGTACTCTTTAGAGAAATGTGATTGTTAGAACGTGAGAAAAAGTAGCATTGTGTGCGTATCTGTTCTTCTTCAACGTCGGTGTTTTAACTAGTACATCTTTCAGTAATATTTTTCTTATTCTTGAATTATTATTTTGTTTCACTCGTCTAGTGTACCATGCAAGTGTACCATGTCAGTGTACCATGCCAATACATTTCGTTATTTATTTTTACTTTTCTAAGCGCCTGTCTAATAAGTGTGGTTTGGTCATCTATGGACCTTACAAGCCAATTGCTCATCATATATGCTCGTCTTTATATTAAATCGTCAGTTGTTATTTCCTTATTATTATCTTATGGTTCCTTCGATGCGCTTGCAAACACCATGGACTTGTTTGCATATTTACTTCTGCCTTCTTGTCCTATTATGGTGCTAGATGCGTGTCTCTTGCACGACGGTTACATCATATTCATGCGAGAGCACGGAATGACAACTCTGCTGCTGGGAATATAAATACTGTCTTCGTTTGTGCAACACTTTTACGGTGCTAAGCAAATATTGACAAGTACCATGTATTGGTGATGATGTCGCACTTGAACACGAAATCAGGCATTTATATGACTCGCAGAATCAAAGATTCACAAATAAAAACAAATGCACATGATATATTAAAACCCACATTCTATATACCCACATATCATAGTAATCGTTTGAAGTAAAGTGCATTTAGTATCGATGTTATGTATAAAATTATACACTCTATGAATTATATTCATAACCGTCTTGAGTATTGTAAAGGAAAGATAGGAACTAAACTGGGAGTGTTTTGACAATTTGTCCGTGGATTGAGTAAAAAGAAACTTGTGTGGGATCCATCAAATACAACTCTATCACCTACAGTATGTTCTACTATCGTTACAACCCATCGAGGTCACAGAAGCCGGCTACTTCTTTGCCAGTCCCGATGACAGCCGCGTCCAAGTATAAGTAAGGAACACCGGGGACGTGCTTTTCAATTCGGGTGTCTCGGTGTCTGCATAGGTGTCCATAGACATGATGAACTATTTGTTCGACAAGCAGATACCAACTAAATGGAATCATGGTTTGGAATTTAAACAAACTGAAATACGCATACATAATACATTCATTATTTAAAAATATTAAGGGTAATAATTTGTACTTTTGACCCATTTAAGCCATGTTTACTGCGACTGAGAGGGAAATATACGATTTATTTGTCACGTTCAAATTAATACCGTTGGTTTTTAAAATAAAGTTCTTAGCGGCAAAATACTTTAAAACGAAAGTGTTGTGTACAGCCCAACAAAGTAAGCGTTTCGGCTGAACTCTAACCGCGTTGTCGCAGTAGACTCTAACGTAAGGGTGGTCATTGCTGTGTTTCAGTACCACCTGACGGTCGAGCCCATCTTGACTTACTTCACTTATTCCTGTAGACTCCCAGTGGAGCATAGGGCAGCAACAACACCTACCGAAGAGGAGTCTTCCCGACCAGGCAGTCGTTGGGTTGTAGTTGTTGCGGTTTCTGTAGCGGGACAAGCCCAACTTATTATTGATAAATATGTAACTGCCCATCATGTATCTCATCATCATTGGAATCATGGTGTTTGTACTTCCGGCGGATGAAGGCTCGTCGTTTTCTGTCACGATTCTGCTCTCGCAGGCGGTGTTCAATGGGAACAAGGTTTTATAAGTAACACAAGTTATACAGCTACATACATTCTGAGTTAGGTTTTCATCTAATGTCTCTCACACAACACTTTGTGTTTTTACATAAATCGAGGGCATCCTTACCATGTAAACACATTTTGGAGAGGTAGCACGTGTGACTCGATAAAAAAAAGTAATGTTATGATATTAACACAAGATAAATTTAAGGTGGGTGTAGTCTGGCCTTCGGGATTTCTGTCAAGGGTATTACTCGAAATTATCACGTGGATCGACATGCAACTTCATAGTTAAATATATTTAAATAAATGGAGATACAGTGCACTCGAACCGTAACTCTTGCTTTCACAATTGCATGCGTATTGCCATTTCTTCATGTTTCATACTTAACTGTTGTCTGCGGCTTTACTCCTTCTAGCATATCAAACAAAGGATTCACACCGTTTCCCGCTTAATATAACTACCATATCCGAACAGTCAAATCCCCGCGCTATTAAAGGTATATAAAGGTTGTTTATATATTGTTTCTTTTTATTTTTTTTCTCCGTTTTTTAAAGTATCTTATTCATATAACGGCGGTCAGTTAAATTACTCACACATTTCTTGGTTCAGCTGATATTCAGCATTAAGTGCGCATGCCAAAAACTAACGACTGCTCTTCTTGAATCAGAGGTAGATTCAAACTGGCCGCAAACATATTTTAAAGACATAATCCCAGAAAAGTTATTAGGCCGGGTAAAGAATATAAGACTGTGATCATCGGATGTGAAGTGCAGTGGTCTTCCAACGGAGTTAGGAGACCCGTATCCAAAGAGCGTCCATGTTATGTCTAAGTAAGGTATATCTGCTTAACGAAATTCTGGACAAATCAAAACCACACACTGTACCTAGAATGAAAGGCAATAGACAAGATTGTGAATAAACATTAACTTTATTGCATTTCATTTTTAACTAAAACTTGAATCAGTAGTGACGAAAATCTCTTAACCTCCACCCCGACACCGCATGTATTAATATGAAGCAAGTTGCACCAATTTAAAATTTGACCCTTGGGCGTTGCAAGTTTTAACCACAGGGAAATTGTTTTTAACAAAGTGTGTAGAGAACAACGATATAGTGTTACATTCAAAAATAAAAAAACTTGGGGCACGTGATTTCAGAGAAAAAGATTCGTGAAGTCATTTTCCTGTTTAAGTCCGATATAAATAAATAATATTTTTTTACGAACAAAGTAGATGGCCAATATAACATGTTACATACCAAATATAACGCATCTTAATGTTGTATTTTCAATGATGTATATATTGATAATACTGTCTTAAGTAACACTGATAATGTTAAAGACATAATTATGTTAAAAAAGAAACATAAACGTTGCACTTTGTTCCCTTTTTTCATACAAATCGCACATGCACAACCCCATATCATACACAACAATGCCTGCACGTGTTAAAGTCGTACACAGAAAAGTGTAGGTGAACGCCCGGGAACAAGTTTGAAAGACGGACTGACGGACATACACACGTCCATGGTGATTCCACTATACCCCATTAAGTTTGTAACGAGGGTATGATAAAAAAAATACATATGAATACAACATTGTTTGAATTGCAGTTAAGTTTCTTTATTTGATGATTTTTTTTTACAAGAGCAACATAATTGAAATTTAAACTAAGGTTGGATTGAACAAGTGTGTACCGGTGTGTAGCACCATAATCCAGGTCAACACATTTGTACTACTTTCATTGTTTAATTGTTTTTTTCTCTCTAAGAATGATTTCACTTGTGAAGTGTTTTAGAAAAAATCATGTCTAGATAGGTTTCTTTCACCGTGGCAACGTGAAGAACAGAAGTCATGACATCCCAAAGGTTTAGTGCGCACTAGTAAACTCCTAGCTAAATAATAGATACACAATTATTCAGTTTGATAAAAAAATATAACATGAATAAAACAAGCATTGTATCACACACTTTCAATTAAACATATGAAATCAAATAAAACCTTCTGCAACATAGGAAAATCGAATATAATGTACTTTTGTTTTGTTCCACAGATACATAGTTTGAAATTGCTTTTATCACATTTTAACGTAGCAAAATCTAACATGCATTCATTGATGTATTAGTTGCAACCAATTTGGAAACTTTATAATTCTACAATATTTTACCCTATTTTCACTTAAACTGCAGTACATTTGTTTGCGCTTATGATACATTTTCAAATAAGACATGCATGTATGTACGAGACATTGATATTTAAGAGGTAAACAATACCTAGTACGCAACTGATGTCAGTATTTTGAGAATTAAAACGTTGACGTTGATTTTATATTTTCTTCCTGGCAATTTAGAGAAACATTATATCATATATTTTCGACAATGTTGGGGGTTTTAGATACATTTTTACCACATTGCTTCTTAATCCAAGCATTATTTTGTGGATTTACCCTTAGATTTAAGAGCATAGATAAAACATGTCACCCGTTAGCCCACATCAAATAACAAAAAATATCAGCAGTAACAATTAACTGTGTTGAAATAAAAGCATTGTTTATAGTACACGATTAATTGAAAAAACGTACTATAATTACAGAAATTATTGAAAGAACGTATGTAAAACGATCGTGGAAAATTATACATGGACAAAGTTATATGTTTCAGCATTTCACCTAGAATGCATATACACAATAAAGAAATAAAAATATTTGTCAACAATATCACATCAAAACAGTTGTTCACATAATTAAAATACAACAACAGCTCACAAACGTTAGCCTTATACTAGGGATATGTATTAGCATAAACTAGAACATTCATTAAAGATGAACAAAAAGACCAACAATTGCTCATTTCAAGCATGTGCGGTGGAGTATAAGCTAAACAAATATGGGCGTTCGCTACTTCAGATCGCGCACAATGACACACAAAACTTCACGTTGATTTATTGAATCAGTTGCTTAAGTTCCATAGCAAATACCTCTGCAAGAAGTTTGACTGAAGCAAAATAACGTCAAACATATCTTAATAGTATAAACAATACACCAATACAGTTTCGTTTAAAACATAGAAAATTCTTTTCGACGCATATTACATATGTACAATTATGTAATTATCTAATTTCGCAACATATACGGATATCATCTTCCAACTCTTCATGGTATAAGCGCATAACTCTTCAAAGAACATCGCAACATACAAGGCAATGACGTCTTGCACTTCTATATGGTTTTAACAACTTATAATTCCAGATTTATTATGACAGACAGAAAATCGATTGAAACAGTACCCATGTGCAGCATAACAGACCAACTGACCAAACGACCATCCGTCATGCTGACACCTGTAAACCTCAAAACGCCGTTTGTTGAGGTATAATAACACGCTTGAATTATCCTATATTCTTACTTGGTATTGCTCATGCAAATGTTTCTCGAGATAAATGACACCTGAACAGTTCGCTAATGGAATGTTCTTTAACTATATAACGGAATTCCAGTAACACAAACAATTAATTCATCATAATTTTATTTTTATACATACATACATTAAGGTCAATGTCTGGTTAATGGTGGCGATCGACTAAAAAAAACAACATATCTTGCATTCACCATTCCATCATTCCATCCACACACATGGAAAGCATACTATGAGCTTAAGACGACTTGATTATCAGCAAAAAGCAAATGACCTAAAGTCTACAGTTACAGAATATCTGTATAGACTGTTTTGCTAAACACTAATAAGTGTAATTCTTACTTATGTTTGGAATTGTATTTCACTACATATGCCACATTGGCATTTCAATGCACATTTACAATTTTTACTTTTTGCAAAAATATAAGTTATATCATAAAGAGCGCCCCGGTGACCCTGACTCAGGCACCTGAGTTAAGGTTTTTACCAATTGTCAAAGAACATACCTGGTGACTTAGGTTTTGACACCACGTGACCCAGATTCTAAAATGGCATATAACTTTTTTAGATAAACATTGTGACCTCGTATCATCCAGATAGTGTCATAAATGCGGCTTCTATACAGGTTTTTCTCAGATTTAACCTGAAGACCTTGTGTTTCGAATCACATGACTCAGATTCGATCTTGGTCACGCTTAATGTCAAGATAAACATTCAGATAAAATATCATTAACATTGCATCATTAATGTGGCAATCAGAGAGTTCACAATGGTTTCCTTAGATTTGAACTGATGATCTAGTCTTTGAACGCTTCTGACACAGATTCGAACTCGACCTAGATATTGTCAACATGAATAATTTGACCAAGTTATATATATATATATATGCCAGGGAATGCCAAAAGTGTAACGTGACAGCCATTTTTCATTATGCAATGCTCTGATTATCACATTTGGATCGACATTGGGCAAATAGATACAAATGTTAAACATGTAAATACAAATTATAAAATGTCATATATGAAAAGAAATGTCGACAGTTTATGACGGCAATTGATGGTATGCAATATTACATTGAAACACTGGTAGCAATAAGTATTACAACAGATATTGTATTATTTTCTGTTTTACGTAAGATAAATGTTAAGCAAACAATTACAGCTTTTAAATTCCTTTGTGAATGTTTTGTGGGATGAAGTACAAACGCATGTATATATGAAACATATATCAGCTCTTTTTAATCCTTCGAATTCAGTTCCGTTAATATCTGAATAAAGATAGAAGCGTGAAATACAAATACAAATTACATTTGCAAAAGAACACCCTCTGTTGTGATGACACAGACCTAAGGCCCCAGCCCGCCGAAATATTTTTTTTTCAAGAGCATCGGTTCCAATGTAAGTAAATGATTAAAAAACAAATTACTAGAATGTTGTTGAACAAATTGTATTCAAGTTATGTTTATTTTTAATTGCACTTGTGCAAAGTTGACTGGTACTTTTGATACATGCAGAAATGTAAAGTTTTCTTATTAAATTTAATGATAAATGCACTCATTTGATTTAATGGAAAGTGTACTTATTTGATTTACGTCAGACGCATCACCAACTAGTGTATACTACAATTAAATTAGCATACAATAGCCAATTGTTAAAACTAATTTACATGTGTTTCCTTGATGTTTGTTTCGGAATATTAAATGTCAATAAGAAACCATTTATCCAATTTTGTTTTTAATTAATTTTTGGTGAGAGGGCCTTTAAACTCTCAATATTAATTATTGAAGCATAAAACAATGAGCATTATTTTTAAGATTTACAAAAATAAAAACATATACAGGACATACACTTAGGCTGGCTGAACACTTACCTAATCAAAGATATGTTAAAAACGTCTTATAAATGTTCTGTATTGTCATCTCCACCTATGCATGTACATAAAAGGGTTCACATACACCATTCTGATGAAAAAATATAAACCTTTGAATAAACACAAGCATAAATCTATATTATAGACACATCGGTAAAGCTTGGCTAACTCATTTCGGATAACAACTTTCTACAACAAGTTTATTTCAGGAAATATAATGTATAAAATTAAAAATTCAATAGAAGAACTTGTAAATGATAATACACTTCTTCAAACAAATGTACATACATGTATTACGAATAATCATCAATTAATGAACATTATTTACAAAACTCATAATTGTAACAAAAACTAAGAAAACAGTCAGCAGTTATTACTTCTAAAGAATGTCTTATGACAAGGGATAAAAGGTACATTGAAACCTATATCAGTGTGTAACTGTTTTTATTCTTCTAAATATTAAAACAAACAAAATTTAGAAACTCTACTGTAAATGCAAAATAAGGCATTTGTGAAGGTTAATTGTCACTCTTCAACCATGCCCACACCACTATGGCCGCTGTAGCAGCAACTCCCAATATTTTATAGGTCCTCTTGAATAAGACAGGCGTGACAGAGTATCTCATGGAAGATCCCTGAAAGACAAACATTAAATTAAAGGTGTTGAGAAACGCATATATTGATACACTGTTTGCGCAAACGAGCGCAACGTCAACGCCATTATTTTAATTGTTTTAGTATGGTGATGTTGATTCAAAGTTGAAGTCAAATATATTGAAAACATGAACACAACACGCGTGTCTCACTCCCGGGAGTTAGAGAGGTTCGAGTCCACACTATTACTTATGGGGCTGAAGTATTGCGAGGTGGGAATGCTTTACGAAGAGATCATCTATCACAACGACAGAGGATCTATGGACAGATCTGGTGAAGTGTAAAAACAATCCTTAGATCTTGAATTAACGATACAGAAACGCGTTAATAATCTGAAGGCAAGTTCTCGTGAATAATCGGAAGGCAAATACTCGAGAATAACCTAAAGGCAAATACTCGAGAATAATCTGAAGGCAGATACTCGAGAATTATCTGAAAGCAAACACTCGAGAATAATCTGAAGGCAAATACTCGAGAATTATCTGAAGGCAAACACTCGAGAATAATCTGAAGGCAAATACTCTAGAATAATTTGAAGGCAAATACTCGAGAATAATCTGAAGGCAAATACTCGAGAATAATCTGAAGGCAAATACTCGAGAATAATCTGAAGGCAAATACTCGAGAATTATCTGAAAGCAAACACTCGAGAATAATCTGAAGGCAAATACTCGAGAATAATCTAAAGGCAAATACTCGAGAATAATCTGAAGGCAAACACTAAAAAATAATCTGAAGGCAAATACTCGAGAATAATCTGAAGGATAATACTCGAGAATAATCTGAAGGCAAATACTCGAGAATAATCTGATGGCAAATTATCGCTTACACACAACATGTGGTGTCGAACATATTGAAATACTTATGGTCAGCCGGTGACGAGTGGCGAACAACGAAGTTGACCATCCAAAGCATTCTCAACTCACTAGCTTCCAACGATGTTTCTACAAAAATTCAATGGTGATGTCGTAGAAATGCAGATATTATGGGACAGCTACCCTGTCGGACGTGCAGAAATGTATATATCGCAATACATATTATGATGGCGCCGCCGTTTCATGTATTGTCGGTTTCTAGTTGCCCCACATTAATTACAAGAAAGCCGTCCACTTCCTCAAGCAACGATTCGGTCAGCCAGACAATATAGTAAAAGAACTGTTGAAAGCGATGTAGCAACTTTATCCGCCGAGGAACACCACTCACAGTCTTCAGTCAGTATACAACCAACTTGAAACCATATAAGGATTTGAATTAATATAGGAGTGACAACACACGTTTGTGAATCTTTTGGTTCCATTTATAAGGGATACCTTTCTGTCTGCATCAGATTAATGCACGTGAGCACGGAGGCAGCAATTGGAAACTACCTGCCATTAGACCGAGAAAGAGATTTCCATCATTCAAGATAGCGATCAGCATGATCTTCCAATTAACGTGCTTCCTGCAATGCCGAAAGTAGAGTCAATAAAAAGACGTCTGACAATTCAAAATCAAGGTCAGACACAAGCGTCAGAAGTAGCCCTGTAATTTTTGCGATGGCGAACATTATGAAACAGACTGAAACAAGACCTCTGAAGCAAGACTACAGGTGCTTATCACTAGGAACATCGGGCGGAGACTAGCACATCCGAAGCAAGTGACACACCGACCTATCAGAAATATAAATCCATGCGAGGTCAGAGAACAAACTGTATCGTAAAAGGCCTGGTTACGTTGTGATCAAATAGAGACTGTTTATGTTATAAGTGATATGACTCTTACTTATAATGTTTAAATGTGATTTGTGCGATATATTCACTGAGTAGTTTTAATTTCGGAAACGATTTAATGTACGTTGTTTGTAGTAAGATGGACATCATTCGAGTCTGCGATGCATGGTTGTTTTAAATTTACATTTTGATCTCCCAAGTATGTTCGGAAACGTTAATATTATCATGACACTTTTGCGCGTTTGCGCGGAACCTCTAGCAACGTTATTATTTGAATGTTGTTGTTAGTATATTTTTGTTAATGCTTGAAGTTGCACACATTGATAACCTGAACACAAGGCGTTCGTCTCACTACTATACGATCAAAATACAAAAGGGGAGATTTCACATCAAAGCAGCTGCACACTTCTAATTTATTTTGATTGATAAAAACTAAATCTTGCATCTATTTAATCTGCAATGAAAATCGCAGTGTAATTATAATCCTTCAGTTTTTCATCATTAAGTGGCAGAGAATTACACGTTTTATAAACGAAGCCTGTAAACGTATGCATTCGGAGATTTGTAAATCACTGTTCAAAGTTGCAATTCTTATTACTGAATTACTGAATACCCGACGTTTTGGCCAAATTATGATTGGATTTTGATTTAACTATAGATTAATACTTGTAAATATAATAAAAAAGGTT
Organism: Dreissena rostriformis; assembly: GCA_007657795.1. Classification (NCBI taxonomy): domain Eukaryota; kingdom Metazoa; phylum Mollusca; class Bivalvia; order Myida; family Dreissenidae; genus Dreissena; species Dreissena rostriformis. The sequence goes on from VMBQ01004728.1 coordinate 52,795, forward strand.
TCAAGCAAATGAACACCCCACAAATAAAACCGAAATTCCAATATTTTGGTAGTGAGAAATAATTTAATATGAAAATATCTTCATTCATTGTACAGCAAAATTATTTTCAAATATGCCTAAACATTAAAGAAAGACATACAAGGAAGAACAGCCCTAGAAATCAAATACCATAGCTACCCCTAAAGAAAGCCATTATGCTTATTAACTGGTACTTACCCAGCACAACTGGCGTGCAATCCATCGAGCGATTCTGCCTTTGAAGATTCGAACGATATATGCTGCGATTTCCTTTACAACGTCTTTAAACTTCTTTCCAAGCCTCTTTGTCATATGTATGAGCAGGATGTAGCAAAGGCAAAAAAAAGCTGTAATTGTTCCCCAACTTATACCGCCTTCTTGAAAGATCCTGAAAGTTATGTTGATGTTAAAATCATATTGCTGAATCATAAAATAGTAACATGTATGTATACAAACAAGATTAAAAGGTGAAGCCAAATAATATACTTGAAAGGACAGCTTAAATTATCCGGATATGAAATCACATGTTCATAGGGCGATCTTTTTTTTGAAACTTTTTCCTAAACATTTTCTTTTCTCGATGACAATTTGCCGAAGGAGTCGTAAATCGCTAATAATATTGCCAGAATCGTTATTTGCGTAGACAATTTAATTATGTTTGTAATGTTGGGACTGTTTTTGAATATTCAAATCTTCTTTCCAATCTTTTCCAACACGACGACCGACAGTGCAATATTTTGGTACCACTTCATTGTTCAGGCTTTAAATTAAATTCAACGTTTTTGTCGGGCCATTCTTCAGAAAATTTAAACAATTACTTCTTAAAATCTCTATGATGATTATCAAAAAGATAATTGCTCTAAAAGTCTTTTGTAAAGTGATGAAAACAAAAGCATTAGCAGTTGCAAATTTAAATGCAAGTTGGATGGTATTATAGTCAGCCTTCGTTAAAACTAGAAACAGTAATGTGTTGCAACAATAACATAATTCGTATGATAATAGAGTTATTGTTGTAAGTCAGAAGTGTCCAGTTGAATAAAATGATCCTGCATTGCAATTAGCTTCAGCATTTGGATGTGTTATATCAATATATATAACATAAATATAGATATAACAAATCAAAATGCCAATATTGCACTAGGATATTACAACAGGAGTCCCGGGATTCCTCAATGAAAAGAGTAGGAATCATGTATCGCGCGCGAGTAAATGTTCAGTTTATATATAATTATTTTAATTTAATTGAAAACAAAAAATTACGATAATATATTAGTACACACTTTTTTTTAACCAGTAGCCTTTTTTTAAACATATTTGACCTGGTGACCTTATTTTTGGACGCACCGGACCCAGATGAAATCATGGTCTAGATATTGTCACGGTAACCGTTCAAACCAAGTTTCCTCAAGCTTGAGAGTAACATGTGGCACCAAGATGCGAAATGTATTTGTGTACAGATTTACCTGGAACCCAAGTTGCTAGGCACCCTAAAACCAGATTCGAAATTAGCCTTGATATTTGGACAGTGTGACTTATTTTCATCAAGATTGAGTCATACATGTTTCCGCCTCTAGAGTTTACTTAAAGACCTATTTTTTTTACGCACGTGACCCAGATCTAAACTTGGTCTATGTAAAACAAAATGTTCTGGCTATGTTTTATCAAGATTAAATCATAAATGTGGCCGCTAGAATGTAAAATGAATAGGTTTAAACTAAACTTGGTTTTGATAAGATTTGACCTGGTGCTCAAGTTGTTTTGACGCACATTAAAATTTAAATTCAGCCTAGACTTTTAAAATGCAGTCTAGATATTGTCAAGATAAACATCTTGTTTCATCCAGATTGAGTCATAAATGTTTATGATGCTTTGACGTGAAGGCCTAGTTTTTGGACACAAGTGACCCAGATTCGAATAGACCATGACAGCCTACTTTTTGGACACTTGGTTAAGATTCAAGACCAAAGACCAAAGAAAACATTCAGACCAAGTTTCATCAAGATTAAGTCATAAATAAGGAGTCTAGATTCGTATCAAAACAATGCTTGTTTAAGATTTGAAAAGCGACCTTTTTGGGCGCAAGTGATCCAGATTCAAACCCACCATAGAAAAAAAATCAAGATAAATGTTCTAAGTGCATCAAGATTGAGTCATTATTATTGTTTATAGAGTGGTTACAAGGTTTTTCTAACATTTGACTGGTGACCTAGTGAAAGCACTTAAACCAGATTTGACCTCGGTCTTGATATTGTCAAGAAAAACATTTTGACCAAGATTCGACAAGATTAAGTCATAAATGCGGCGTTAAGTTTGGTAAAAATGATGTCTTAAGAGGTGTTTGATCTGGTTTCCTATTTTCTGGACGTACATGACCCAGATTCAAACTTTAAAACTTCTTCTCAGCCAAAAATCCTTTCTTTACGATCATCGAGTTATAAGGGTCTTTCAACTGTGAATTATTGAGCGTCCAATCAGTATTTATATAGTGATTAAAACACAACATTTTGGGACTATATATTCTGTAATGGAAAGAGAGACAAAGGGCCATAATTCTGTTAAAATAGTCGCAACCATTAATCCTTTCTTTACGATCATCAACACATTATAAATATATAATTATACTAATAATAAGTATAATAATAATAAGACAAAACCATTATTTAAAGAGGAGTTGAAAACATCAAATTCATGCAATTACATTTTATATTGGAAAAACCTTCAAAGTGACATAGTTCTGCCTTAAATCGTCGCAGCCCAATTTTTTGTCTTATAGTCACACAATTAAGTTTGAGCGCGATCCGCTTAGTAATTAGAGAAACATCAAAAACATGATCTTCAAGACGTACGTACGAACGTACAGACGTACACAGATACGGACGGACTAGTTCAATGCTTACTGTCCGTTACGGCATACAAATGTGGCATCAAGAGCGGTAACGAGATGAAAGTTGACTACGCTCACCGCACACCGCAGGCCGCACTCCACACGAAACTTAACGCAGGACATAGGTTAATCACAATTGTTCATCTTCAGCACCTTGTACTCAGTTGAGCAAAAAAGCATTATTTTAACAGATCATGTAGAATGTTAACTACCGTACAAATAAACCAATACAAATTGTAATGCAATTCTTCTTAATTTTCGGTTTAGTGTAGAATTAAGTTCTGTTTATTTTTAAGAAACTGGCATACCTCTTATCTGCCAAACATTCATTAACAACAAACAAATCTTTGTATGCTACATATTGATTTTTACAAGACGGTGGTAACAGTTACAGAGAATCTTACAATACATTATTCCTTTTTAACCAAGTTATCACTGGTTTATCGTTTCATTATTGACTTTTGTAAGTATGCACTTTAGATCAACCCATGCGACCTCGGCCATTTCTGATAAAAGTTGCTGAGGTCCGGTATTGTTCCAGAAACTGGCGGACCTCGTGTTCGACAAACAAAACAATATGAAAATTTTCGTTTTGGTTCAAAATAAAAACGAAACTAGGACTATGTAAAAAAATACGGACTGGTTGATGTTTATTTTACGATAAAATAAAACGGATTTTACCAACAATTGTCGATTCATAGTTTTATCTTGCGTTAACAGAAAGACTATTAGTGTTACTGGTCATGATATGGTTTGTTTTTCATTGTAAATTTATAGTTTAATCCTGTGTTAACAGAAAGAGTACTAGTGTGTAATATTGCCGTTTAAAATTATGTGTAATGTATAAAAAAAATCACAAAGCTGTCTTCACTTTTAATGGTAAAAAAAATCCATATGTTTTATTAGAAAAGGTTTCAATTAAGTTCCTATGTTATTTTATTTAAAATTGTTAAACATTGTAAACACCATCAAGATAAAAAATAAACTCTATAACAGGTATTTTGTATTGTTTAGTTAAAGAAAAATAAGGTCCGGTAAAATCTGGTGAGGTTCGGTAAATTTTAAAAGTTATCGGACCTCACGTCCTGTAAGATTTATTGTCTTTCGTATGGTTTGCCTATATGTAAACCGATACAATGAAGTCACATTTAAATATTTTTGAATATAATAGATAATTAGCCTTCAATCTACTTAAATACAAACTAAAAAATAAGTATTGACTTTAATATTTACACATTGTCATACAATTTCAATTTGGTCATTTTAAAATACGCATCAATCTGCATTCCTAAACATTTTACAAGCCAGTGGCAGCGGTCAAAGCCGTACTTTAAATTGATATTGATGTATTAAATCGGCCTCTGGACACGCCATTAATCAAAAGACACCGATCCCGAATTAACACTAAGTGAATGTATAATGCTGTGTAAATTGATAACTGGGGTTTAAAGAAACTTATGATCACTGTATTCACTTAACTAAAGCTGTCCGAGTTCTACTTGTACTTTAAATTGAAATTGAAGTATTTAATAGGCAAATGAATACGCCATCAATCAAAAGACAAATATACCGCAGTCCGAGGTCTACTTAGCTGAGAAATACCAAGATGTCGCCTGCAACACAGTATTGACGTTTTGAATCGCTGTAAGCAGACGCTAATAGCATTATAGTGACTGAAATTAAAAGCGTTACAGCAACCGAAAATTGGAAATTATAGCACAACGGTACCTCTAAAACATGTGAAAGCTCTGATATTTCTGAAAAGGTCTTAATAATCGTTTCTCTTTTGTTTAACTCCTCCTATGAAAATGTTTCACACCAATCTTTCAGTATCAAAAAAAATACATGTAAGGAAATTTTATATTTTACTAAGGCACAATTGATAATCTTATGCTTTCACCATGGAGCACTTTCACTTAATGTATATTTCCATTCAATGTGGTGATTAAACATCACTTTCACAAAGAATCCAAAAGTAGGTATTTAAATCACAACTCTTCAATTTCAGTTGTGGACACATTAAAATCTATATAAAAAAAAAACATGCTGCCTGGAATATTATTTTTGACAGAGTTTGGTGTAGGCTTCAAAGCTAATGAACGTACGTTTTTGCAATTTGCCAAACAGACTCAAAAGTGATCCTTGGACCCAGCTGTCGCGTCATGTACTCGAACTCAGCAGCGTGTGTTTTCGTGATCTCCGCTCCAATCCTAGCCAATCTTCTTCCATATTCTTCATTGAGTCTATTTGAGAAGAAAAGTAAGCTTTTTGTCCCTGTACTAGTTGAAAATAGCTAGGTGTTCAAACCCACTACCAACAAAACCTGTCAGATAAATCTTACAAAAATAAAGATGTCTGATCCAGCACATGGAACACAAAAGAAGAAATGTAAGACACGTTTTGTATGATGATGACCATTTCACATGTACGACACAATTTACCATGCGTCTGTCATAAATGACAATATATGATTCGCCATAAAGTGGATTTGATGTGGCTTGAAAACAAGGTAAACCAAACAATGTGGATGAATGACAAAATAACTGCTGCAATTAGAAACACTCAAAGAAACTTTAAAATAACTCACCCATCTTGAGCATTACCCAATCTTGGCATCTCTTGAGAGGTTTCTGTTGTTTCGTTTGTCCTTTCTTCAATAGGCATCATCGCGTTTACGAAGTTTTCAAAAACATCACCAGTCTGATCAAGCACAACCCCCTCCGTGACTGGTGTAATGTCTGGCTCATCTGAATGTCGCACCTTATAGAAAGTCAAAGATCGGGATGACAGCAAAGGTCATCTGAATGCATCTTTTTTTTATCTTGCTCGAAAACAATTGCTTACGGTTTAAACAGTTTTTTATTTAGATATCTACGTAAATATGTGGATTCAATAGATGTACACAGGGATATGAACTATAAATACAGGAACAGCTTTGATTTGTGAATGAAAAAAGAGTGCCAGAGACCCTAAGTCGCTCACTAAATATGGGAACTAAGTTGTTGTAAAAGCTTTTGCGATGTTTCTAAAGACATTTTAGAATTTTCCGAAGGTATCATTAGAAACAAGACATATGTTCATAGGGCACGGATGCTTTTACATCTACGTTTGTCTCAATATTCTACATATGTCAAAAACAGGCTGTTTATGGCCGACAATGACATTTGACCCCTGGCTGTGACATTGAGGTTGGAAGACGTTTGATACCCGCCACAATTTGGCTCTTATGGCGACCGTCTGTTGATACTTATTTTAAAATAGCATGCTGAATGACAAATTTACACTCCATGAAAACTGTTGTATGGCCCACTTTGACATCTCACTGTGACCTTGCCATTTTAGGTATAGAGACGGGTTTACACGTGACACGTCATCGTTTGATTATTTTTAATACTGCCAAGTCATTTTGAAATCCACAAATACATACATTATTGCTGAAACAGGAATGTTCAAGCTGGTTTAGTACCCAATTTGAATTTTGACCTCTAAGTATGACTTTGATTTTTGAGTTAGGCAGACTAGCGTTTCCCTCGACACGTCGTTTGATGACGGTTTACATTTTTTGCCAAGTTTGTTTTCAAAACATATCAATTAATGGCAAAGTTATGTGTTAACCAATAATTTGGATGGCTTTATTTTTTTGTAGACCTCTAAGAGCAACCTTACCCTTTGAGATAAGGAGAGGAGTATTACACACAACATGCCGTCCCCTCATGAGGGTCATTTGTGGTACGTCATTTTGAACTAGCATGTCAAATGACATATCACAGTGCTGAAAGGCTTTTTATGGCTAAAATTTTTATAATTATTTTTTTTTTTAATTTTTAGCGTTTATTCACCTCGATAGATTACAAATTGTTTCGTTAGTTTACATGTCATTTTGTTAGTATACAATACAGTTTTTTAACAATTCAAACAATAGAGGTAAATAAAATCCATGCATTCCATTATATATACACAATCATACAGTTCACACACACACACAGACACATACACAAATGCCATGTTATGATACAACACAAGTAACATGTTTGGACTTCAGAAAATTATAAACTTTTATCGAACGTTTGGACTTACTTCAGACAATTATAAACATTAACAAATGACCATGGTATTGAATAGTTTATGCACACGACACAATTTAAAATAACACTATTCATTGATCTACAAAAAGTTTTACAATTAACCAGTTTAGAAGTTCTTTTTCCTGATATTTTGTTTTAGATTGAATTTCCAATGCTACGCAGAAATAGTTATTCAGCCCCCTTATTGAAGGTAATGATCCTTTCTCTTGCATACAAATATATACTTTTTAATTTCAAGGATAAGAATATTAATATCAGTCATGTTAATACTTGTACACCAAAATAACATTGTTTGACATGAAATATCAGTACATTTATGCACACTATGTAATCTTAAAAATTCTACAACATAATTTACAATTCTCTTTGTGAAAATGCAGTCCCAGAATAAATGTAATAGGGTTTCTTCTTTTTCATTACAGAAGGAACATAAATTGTCATGAACGATGTTCATTTTAAATAACAAAGATTTGGTTCCTAAGATTCTGTGAACAATTCTTGTCTGGAACCACTGAGTGTATGTGTCCCTAGATGTAATAAAAACAAGTGAATGCACCTTTGTCCATTCCACGATATTAAAAAGTGTATTCCATTTTGAATGGCAAGTAGGTATATCTGTATTATACTTCAAACATTTATAAACAAGTTTGTTTTGATTATACCCAAGTAAAATGGTATTCAAGTAACATGATATAAATGCATATTGTATATTTGGCTTTTTCATAAATGGAAGTCATGATAATTTGATAAATGCCTTCACAGTTCTGATTAAACCTTCATAAAATAGGAAGTTAATTTTTTAACACCAATGAGATTTTCTAATACGGATTGTTTTAAAAATTCTCCAGAAGTGCAAAATATATCTCTTATATATCTAATTCCCCTATCATACACATTTTTATTATATATAATATTCATACCTATCTTAAAATTTTGGTTATAATATAAAGGAATATTAAGGATATCTTCACACTTACTGACATTTTGTCTATTAATATACTCAATGTAATATGTAAGGACATCTCTCCAAAAACAATGCTTTAAACTTATCATTATTTTTTCTATGTATTTTTTTCCTAAATTAAACATTTTTTTCATATCAAACATAGAGTATACTAGTTGGAAACATTTTACCATTACTTGAAAAAAAAATCCTTATCCATGTCATTTTCATAGTTTTTTTAAAAGCATATATATCGGTCATGGCAACTTCCCCATCATAGTATGATTTAAAAGCACTATTTTTTTATTTTTTTTGCTGGTCCATCCCATACAATGGCTAAATTTGACTTTTGACCACAAAGTGTGACATCGACCGTTGATGTACGTAAAACACAATTGCCAATGGTTATCGTTTTTGTTAAAATATTGTTTTTAATGACATACTGAATGACATAATTACAGTGCTGACAACCAGTCGCATGGCCAAACTTCCTAACTGACTTTTGAGGTAGTGAGACAGGTATTACATGTACAACCGACACGTCGTCGTGGTTGACAGTTACATCAGGTTATTTAAAAATCCACCTATATATTGCAAAATTATGGTTGAGACAAGAATTTTTGTTGTTTTGTTGTTCGCCTACAAGTGCAGGGCATATTCTCACGCCTGGGGGAATGTATTGTCGTTCCTAGTTGCGGGGGATATGGGAGGGTTTTTTGCGACGAGTACCTTGCAAGAGGGAATTTAAGAATATTTAAACTTACGTTAAACAATACATATCTAGTTCCTTTAAATAGATACATCTTTCCTAATGCAAAACATTTTAGAGTCAAATATATAATTTTGGCTGAGGGGAATGGTGCAGAATTGTGCCCCCCTCTAAAATGGTCGAACATATACCCTTAAGTGCGACCTTGACCTAGGAGGTAGGGAGATAGATGTAATACGCAACACATAATGTTACGATGGTTGACAGTTTTGCAAAGTTATTAAAAAAAGCCAAACCCACATGGCACAATCACCGACGAGACAGAAATTTTCGATAAACAGCGCAATTGCTATCTTGCACCTTCTTTAGTTTAAACCTATTTATTTAAGCTCGATTGCATCGAAAGCCGTAGGCTTATATAAACGCTCTCGAGTCCGTTTCCTGGGACTACAACCAGTACTTGGTGTCTTTGGGGGATATCAAAGGAACGCTCCCAGTGGGGTTCGAACCCATGACCTCCCGATCGCTAGGCGGACACCATATCCACTACACCACGGCGACCCGTATATATATATATATATATATATATATATATATATATTCATGATGATTGGGCAAAACTATGGCCTACAGAGTGTTCACATTATTTTTAATAATTTAAACCAAGCGAAATAGTTTTAAAAACTATTTAACCAGGTTTCGAAATCTCCTGAGATATTATTAGTATGATGACAAATGTTGTGATTTGACAAAATTTCATGATTTTTAGGCAATACATGGGGCCTCTAGAGTGTTTGCAGCCTTTGTCTTTAATTTGAACAACTGCCTTTTACCCCACACGATCCAGTTCAGTGCTCAGCCAAGATATCATTGGCTACAATTTAATGTTCTCATCAAGTTTCGTAAACAATTGGCAATGATAATGGTCTCTACATTGTTCAGTTTCTGTCTTAAATTTTACCAAGTTACTTCGTTTTTGATCCCACGTGACCCAGTTTTGCACTAAGATACTACTGGGGAAAAGGTTCTCAATAAGTTTCATTTGACAATAGGTGTGGTCTTTAGACTGTTAACACGCTTTTCTTACATTTGACCTAGCATCCTATTTGTTGAACCCAATTGATCATTTTTTTACTCGGCCAAGATATAATTGGGAGAAATGTTCTGAGCAACTTTCTTGACGAACGGGCAATATATAGTGCGACTAAACTATTCCCAAGTTTAACTTCAATCTGATCTTATGACTTAGTCTTGACGTCATGTGAACCAGTGTTAATCTCAGCCGATATTTCAATGGAATAAATATTGTGACTAAGGTTAATGAAGTTTGGGCAATAAATGTGACCTCTAGACTTTTCCAAAACCTTTTTTTAATTCGACCTAGTTTTTGATCCCATGTAAACGATGTTCAAACTCGGTCGAGTTATCATTAGGATAATTTTTATGGCAGGTTTTTTTTCCGACTTTGGGGAAAATACCTGGTCTTTAAAAAAAATATTAGCGCTTTTAGTCGGATTGCTTTGACAATTTAAGGGCGTTTTTTTCGAGTGGGAAATTATCAATAACTATAAACAAAAACGCTTAAGCATTATTTTTACGTTTTAAAAGAAAATATGTTTAATTAATATATTTAATATTCTTACCTTTCAATATCTTCAATAGACTTGTTTCATATTACCGATCTTGAAAGTTTGTGTAATCAATAGGAATCACGGGCATTTTCATCAGTAAATGCGTATTGTGCAGTAAACGTGAATTCCTGAATGATCGGATAAATACATTATTATCTTGAAAACTATTTGTATATTCATTTTTTGCATTGTTGATTTTTCTTTACATAAAAGGTGTTCCTTGCTTTTAAACTTATTTTGTAACATGAAAACAATAGCAATTATAAACTCAATTATGTTTATATATTCTTTATTTCAACTTGTCAGTGATTTAGAAACATTCAATAAAAACAAATATACAGTAACATATATAAACATAGAGTTAAGTACTATTTACATAAACCATAATTTACATCTGAATATTATGTATAAATAGATCAATAAAACGTATGTTTGTTTTAAAACATATTACAGTTAATGTTACAAAAAACACATAAGAATGAAGTTACATATACGCCTGGTTGTCTCGTCATCGAGGGTGTGTGCCGCTGATAACAATAATGTCACCATATCATATGGATTAGACAAGGGGAGAATGTTACACGATCGCAAGATTGTCAGTCTATATTCTATCAGTCTTTGACGAGGCGACGGCATGACTGTCACTGTTTAGAATTATGAGACCACAGTGTCTGCAATAATGTCCGAGCGTTTGTGCCCATGTGTTTACTAGGACACACACATTTGCTGAAGCTTCCGTTGTCCTCGCCGCGGTCCAGATGCGAGCGGCCATGCTGTGAGGGTGAACGACACTAAATCGCGCAATTTCTGGATCCCCTGTGACGCGCACTGTCCAAAGATCTATGTGATATTGGCGGATCGCATTGTTTGCAATACGTTTTCACATCAGTTTATGAGGAATACAATTGGAATAACAATAAACCGTATACTGGTTCAGAAGGTTATACTGTTTCATTACTGTATTATATGTCTTATTTGATCCCTTTCTGTGATGATTTGCCTCGGATATTAAATAGCGCTTGTCGGTACTCAAATTGTTTTTTGTGAGATATTTAGTGTTCATACAGCAGATTTTATGAAATAACCTCATTTTTCTTGAGTCGATTTTCGCAATTATTGGTAGCCAACCGATTAGGCTTAATGATATAGCAGTTCTTGCGCGCGTTGACAAATTTTGACACATTTTTGCTGCAAATCTCAGACACCTTTCTAGTGTAAGGACATAGTAGTTAGTCAGTGATGACCAGTGTTGAGATCCATACAGTGCTGTGGGGATGGATACCTTATACACGAGATTGGTCATTTACAGCGGATTAAATTCGAATGTGGCACCTGTATTGTCATTAGGAAAAACACCGACGACCGACCCTTCCGTATTCGTTCGTCAACTGCGTGTGACGACTTCAGCGATATGTGAAGCTTTATTCCCACGTGTTTTGCTGATTCGGCGGAGAGCAGTATTTTATTATAGGTTTGTACTGTAGTCTGAGGCAAAACTCTACTTTTTTTCACAGACCATATACATGCATTTGTCTTCATTATTTCGATATCCCCATGTGTTCGCATATCTCGTTATGATGTTAATCTGGCGCTGTAGTGATTTAGCACTGTTTGAGATGCGCGTGGGATCGTCTGCTAGGGTTGGATTTCCGGTTTGCAGGTGACCAACGGTGGTTCCATTTCCAGATGACTCCAGATTACACAAAAGCTTGTCTATTAATAGGATGTATTACCAAGTTGATAGGACCCCGCCTTGAATGACTTCCTGTCGAACCTGAAATGGCATTGATAGTACCCCGTTAACGCAGACTGCGCTTTTAATGTCCGCGAAGCAATTTCTTTACGTCCGCAGCGTTGTTCCTTTATTCCAAATTCTTGCAGTTTTACAAATAACGCGTTGTGAAGAACGTTGTCAATTGCCTCGGAAGTGTCCAGCAGTTCCACTTGCGAGTCGTATTCCATATTGGAATATATACATTCCTGTAAGTTAAACGATACGGTTATGGAACCCAGTTTTTTAAGGTAGGCATGCTGCTGAGGGTTAGGAAATGTTTTCACATTGTCGATGCACCACTTGCTTATTCTTGAGTAGACAATGTTTTCGACGAGTTTGTATAAAACCGGAAGTAGTGTTATTGGGCGATAGCTGCTGCATTCAATTTTCGGTTTCCTTTCCTTGAGAATAGGGATGATTATTCAAATCTTGCATCCAGAATAAACATAGTATAACGTCGCTTGTAAAATCAGAGTGAACAGTGTTTTGATTTAATGGAGCAGACATTCGCCGCCATTTATAAGGGGCTCGCTAACTAGCGTGTCGTTTCCAGGTGCTCTTTTCAATTTAAGCGTTTTCACTATTTCCGCCATTTCATTAATTGATTAGTCCTTGGCTAGGCACTTATCTTTGGGAAAATCGTTTGATTGTAAAAATATTTGATTTTTATTGTCCAATGCAGCACGAAGATTAGTACTATGTATGTTTGAGTATTTCGGAGTAAACACGTCTTCATAATATGAACTGAAGGTACATGTAATGTCATTTGGTTTTCTTAGGATACCACTGTCGCTTTCTATGTCATTTATAGTCGCTTTTGTTTTATTCCGTTTCAAGCGAACCATTCTCCAGAAAGTACACATGTCCATGCTATCGGCAGCCTCGTTAAGTTCACTGTAGAACAGTTTATTTGTGTTGGCTATGGCTTTCTTTTGTATATTAATAAATTTTCGTTTTGAATCCTTGTATGTTTTAAAGAACGAATTGTTTCTTCCGGGTAACAATATGTTCTCGCTCGGCGTTGTTTATTGTGGGCTTCCTGTATAGAGCTATTCCAATACGCTTTGGCGTTTTTGTTGAATTTGCTTTTTGGCAAAGCTTGAGATGCACTTTTCATTCATTTGACTTTATGCTCGTACAGATTTTCTGTGTCTGTCGCATGTGATTGTAGCTGGCATATAGTAATGCATAAAAGGATCGAGTTTTGAGTTTCAATATAAATAGCTAAATTATAGAGCGTGTATTTTTTACTTGTTGTTGACTACTTTGTTTTTGTTAAAATGTGATAAATTTCAGTGAACCTGATAATGTGACAATCGCACACAATGGATCACACACACACCGCCTAAACACATCAATAAATAAATACTTAAAATCAATTATATTTGTTGTTTAATTGTTTTAAAAGGTTATAAACTTACTTTTCATTGTTATATCAACATACATTACTAGGAAGTATAAGAAATCGCGCGCACAGCTAAAACAAAAACAAAAAAAAAAAAAAAATCTCACCAAGATAAATATTATATGTGTTGTCGTAAAGAAAGTTTTTTAACTCTCTTGTTTGCATTTTCTTTATAAACCATACTTAGATGTTGTACTTAAATAGTACTGCTAACCATCAGGAAGTCAGTGTCATGATTAGAGAGATAGTGATCAGTGGATTACTGCATATCCTTTTGGGTCAGACGTTCTGGCCAAGTTTCATGACAATTTGGCGATTAATATGACCTTTTAAACTGTTCACAAGCTTTTTCTTTAGTTTGACCAAGAGACCCTGTGTTTAACTCAACGTTATACAGTTTCAAACTCAGATGAGATACCATTTTTTCAAATTTTCCAACCTTGTTTCCTTAAGATTGAGAAATAAATGATTGCTCTAGAATTATCACAAGCTTTTTCTATATTTTTTACCTTATGTCCTAGTTTTGACCCCATGTAACCCGGCTTTGATCTGAAGATGTAATCGAGTCAAATGTTCCGTCCAAGTGTTATGTGGATTTTACGATACACGTGGCCTCTGGAGTGTTCACATGGTAAATAATGACGACGGACACTGAGCGATGGATTAAAGGTGATCACTATTAGTACGTTGTTCTCAGGTGAACTGAGCATGGTATTTTAAGGCAATGCTTTTTGTAGTGTTTGACATTCAAGGACTGTTTAAAACACACATGCACCTATGTCTGCATAGTTACACCCTTAATAAGAACTTGACTCCTGGAAATAATACCTCGTCGCCATCTCCGTTATCTTCGTTGATCTCCATATTACAGCTATCAATGAGCACTCTCAAAGGTATCCTGGAAAATGCAATGATACTGTTGAAACAACATCTACTGAAAACTGAATTGAAAATGATCCTATATTTTGAAACGTTACAACAAAGTTAAAAGTGTATACATGTCATGTACATGATGCGTTATAATGATCTATTTTTGTAAATTAAAATTTGTATCCTTTCATTCCAAAATCATTGTAACACAGCATTTTTCCAAAACATACATTGACACCCAAATGTATTGAAAAAACTTGTTTTTATTCATTGCTATCTTCCTTTTTATTTTTAATTATATTCTTTTAGTGAACATTCCCATAAAACCCCATACTGTTTAGATTGAAATTAACATCTCGATATCTCCGATCTTAACTTGGTAGTATGGGATACCTTTAGGGCCATCGTGGTTACACATTAAAATCCAGAGGGCGACAATGCGACAACGCGATAGTACGATGACGACAATGCGATAATACGATGACGACAGTGCGACAATACAATGGCGAGAGTGCGAAAGTACGATGGCGACAATGCGACAACGCGATAGTACGATGGCGATTATGCGATAGGGTGACGACAGTGCGACAACGCGATAGTACAATTGTGACAATGCGATAGTCATATCGTTCTGTCGCTATCGTATCGTCAAATTGTCACCATCGTACTATCGCATTGTCGCCATCGTACTATCGCACTGTCGCCATCGTATTGTCGCACTGTCGTCATCGGATTATCGCACTATCGCATTGTCGCATTGTCGCCATCGTACTATCGCACTGTCGCAATCGTATTGTCGCACTGTCGCCATCGTACTATCGCGTTATCGAATTGAATGTTGTTTAACGGCGTCTCTGTGGTTATCGGAACACGGACTCATTGGTATCCTGACAATTATTATGAGCCATGGCTTTGTTTCCTTCTATTGGGCGTCTTCCCACTTACGAAAGCTCTGTCTTTGTGCCTAAACTCAAATGGAAATTTTCAGAATATGTGCACTTTCATACTGTCACAAAACATTTGTATGTGTCAATTTTCATCTCCATATTAAGCGTTGCTATTTTGGTTAAACTCAGATATAGACAGGTTTCTTTACTCGTATTCGTTGAAGAAGCACAAAGGCTATTGTATGATACGTGCCAAATTAAGTGCCAGAACATAAGTTACGTTGTATTTGTCTTATTTAAATATTTAATGCCTGACATTTTTTTGTACATACAATAAATCTTTACAAAAACGAACGAGACTTTTTTGCATCGGGCTGATCGGTTTCAGTAAGTGTGTTGCTTTACGAAAATATGGTAAAATTTAAAATGATGTGTATGTATATATTTGTCGACTGTAACTTGTTTGTTGGTTATTGAATACTATAGACAACGTGGCTGGACAATTTAAGTAGATATTCAAGTATTATATGATATCTCCAGCCTGAACATATATGGTAAAGGAGTGTGTCGTTGTATCATTAAATTGTATTGTTCTTAAGAAACGCTTATAAAGAAATTGAGTAATTTTGGCACATTTCGCAAAATTCAGGTATTTTATTTTACAAAAATAGATCATTATAAAGCATCAAAATATAACATATTCAACAAAAAGATGCAAACTCACTGCAATTCTTTAACATCTGTAGGCGCATATGCTGCACGTCCACGTCATTAAATAGTAAATTGAACACAATGTAATTTTAATAATAATTGATGGTTCTTCTCTCGTTTAAAAATAAAACATATACTGACTTATTTGACACATTTTACTAAAGCCGCAAAAAAAGGAGAAGCAAATATAAGAAACGCATGAATTTTCAGAGTAAATTATTTTCATAGTTTTAAGCAATACTGGTATAATAAGCTAAATAAAAAAAACAATATATAGTATTGCGACGTGAAACCTTTGCAGCACGAGTCTCCTTGCTTGTGGTAAGTATGTGCATAGCACAATATCAACTAGTTATGATTCTTTTTAATTATTTTATGAGACATTTACTTACCCAACTGGTCGATATAAAATGTAATATATTGTTGTTTTTAGTATACATTTCTTACATACATAAACGGTTTTCACAAACACGTGTCGGTTATTTAATGAAATAAAATACAAAAGCCTAAGTTGATGATTTCAAAATGTCAATTAAATACATTTAGAACGTTTTGGCTTCAACCAATCGCAATAATTACCCTTCGCTAATGATTGCCCTGAGTGTTCCGAATTTTAGACCCACATTTCACGTTTTAATGAGCTTGTTTAAACCTAAAACGCTCCTGAACACATAAGGGAATAAATAGGTTAAAGAAATGGTATTGCTGTATAGTGTTTTCTACAAAAAGGTTTTGGCATAAAGATCCAAACGATCGCAATCTTTCGCTAAAACCAATATCAATCGATAAAACCATTGAAATTCAATTCAGAAGGAAGATTTAAATTCTAAAGCCAAAGGAATTTTACCATTTATCGATAGTTAAAGTTGGCAAATAGTTAGAATTCAGGAAAATGTTTTTTAATGCGTTAAATCGCATCTATACACAACTTATGATATTGAATTAATATAAAACTACCGCCAGAAGGTCTGACAGCTTAATTTTACAAATCAATACCAGAACATCACAGCACGACCACATTTTACCAGCCTTCATCAATAGACAAAAACTGAGTATAAAATAGAATAAATGCCACTGACGTGTTGGAAAAAGTCTCCAATGATGTGGTAGGGTGACTTTCAGCTCAGAAGGCCATTATTTCAAGGGGTAACCTGGACACCATATTGCAACAAGCTGAGTCATATACCAAAATAACCGTGATAGTCTGAAGTTTACTAAGCCACCGGCATAAATTGACATAAATGGTGGCGAGCTAAGATATCCAAGATGGCCGCCAAGATGGCTACCATTTCTGTTTGTACTGGATAGTTATAAAAACATAGGGATACTTCTTGATATAAAAATGATATAAATTAATATACTGGTGGAAATTGATAATACTAGAAGTACTCATAATGTGATGCATTCAGGTCATCTTCGAAGGTCAAGTTCAAGGTCATATCAAAGGTCAAAGGCCAAAAATACAGAAAAATTATGGATCTTACCACATATTTTCACTTTTTGGCAAAATATATACAAGGTATTCAAGGTAATTTATGTATCAAACTAAAGGGCATTGACTGTACTGTATGTTTATGCAAACAGTACAACAATTTTGTTCCCATGGAAACGAAAATTATGTCTTTCAAAATGACGGCGATGTGATTATTACATTAAAAAGTGGCCGCCAAAACCTATTAATGATCATAACTATGTAAATATCAACTCAAATTTGAT